>NMRB01005532.1:3407-20539 GCA_002633025.1 Notospermus geniculatus
ATTTTCAAGGTTGCTCCAGACCAAGCTTAAAGTTGCAAGGAGCAGAACTCTTTGCCCTGGCAGCGTTTATTCAGCTTGTTGAAAGGAAGAGAAAGATTTATATGCGTAGAAAATCATGTCGTCAGGCGGTTTTGCGGAAGTGGGGGTGTCTGGCCCCCTCCCCGATGACCCCCCCAAAAAAAATTTTTTTTGAAAATTAGAAGCTCTGAGATGCGATTTAGTCCATTTCCTGCAATCTGAGACACAAATAGGCCCAATAATAACATAACTCGCAATGACACATGACATGACACGACATAACATGACATGACATGACACAATGACGTGACATGACATGACATGACATGACATGGTATGGCATGGCATGGCATGACATGACATGACATGGCATGGTATGGTATGGCATGGCATGGCATGACATGACATGACGTGACATGGCATGCATGACTTCACATGACATAATGACATGACATACATGACATGACATGACATGACATGACACGACATAATGACACATAATAATGATCTGTTATCCCATTTGATTTTGCTGGAAAAACAATTTGGGCAAAATTTGTGGGGGGGGGGGCATTTGCCCCCTGTCCCTATGCTAGCTAAGGGTCTGAGACAGCCCGTATTCTCAATAACAAAAGGATATCTCTTACCAAATAACTTGTTACAGGCCTACCATCACTTATAACCAAACTTATGCAACACTTTAAAACCTGATTGCCCTGAAGGAGTCAAGCATTTGCTTGAGACTTGCAAGTCAAGCACCTCAAGCAAATGCTATTTTTTATGAATATGATACTAAGTATAAGCACATGCTTCTGCTTAATTCTTGGTGAGATAGCAGATGGTAGCAAGCAGATGCTTCTAAGCACTTGCTAGTTTTTATGAATATCAGCCATTGGGCCATATGAATAAAAACTAGCATTTCCTTTAACTACCGATATTCAAGCATTTACTTGTACCCGTATGAATAAAACTGTAGGAAATACAGTACTAGGACACTGTACTAGGAAAATTTAGGTTTTCCTTCAAATAAAGCAAATGCTTTTTAGCATCTTGTGTTTGCTTCGAAATTAAGTAAATCATTGGGCCGTATGCATAAAAACAAGTAAATGCTTTTTACTTGAAAATTGAAGCAATTGCTTCCATCCATATGCATAAAACCCAAAGTAAATGCTTTTGCTAAGAAGCAATCGCTATTACTAAAAGGAATTACTATTTACTTGTTCAGTTCTAGCAAATGCTACAATTCATATGCATAATACTGAGCAATTGCTCCAACTGCCCAAGCATTTGCTTCAGAATTTCAAGGTAGCTCCAGACCTACCTTGACTGTGAACTTGACAAGACTTGTCAGTTCATTCTGAGCAAAATGGCTGCTTTCATGCAGTTTGGTAGAACGAGGAAGGTGTACCAGCCTCGACTGGACCAAGCATCACTGGAGAATTCCATTTTGAGGAAGGAAATGTGAAATTGATGACAAAACATTTTCTTGACGAAAAGGGGCCGAGGATAAGATGTTCCGCGGCATGGCTGGGATCATTTCCTTATCAACTGCATAGATTTCAACCAAACCAGGTAGTGGTTGAGCTCAGGTACCATGTGATACCACCCATCACTATGTTATGTAATCCCTAGCAACAGCATGGCAACCCCATTGTTCTGCGGTACTCCCTGAGATCATTTCAGTTATCAGAGTTAACCAACTTTTGTTGCACAGCTTTGATAGAGTCGAACCTTCTAAAGACTTTGCGATTTGTTTCATCAAAATCTGTTGAGTGGCTTCTGAGATATTTGAGATTTTCAAAATTTCGATAATTTGAAAATTTCCAATTTTTCACAAAATTTTGATATCAGTAGTCAGAGCTCACCTAAAAACGTTGAAGTATGAAGTTTTCAGACTTTTAGCATAAACTGGTTAGATAAGCATGTTTTTCAAAACATATACATTTTGATATTTTGAAAAATATGCAATATTTCTTCCCAAATAACGCAAAAAGTCCCGAAATTTTGTAAACCCATATTCTGAGGTTAGCTTTTTCTGATCAAAATTTCCTGAAAAGCAGGAAAATCTCAAATTATCAAAATTTTGATAATCTCAAATATCTCAGCAAGCACTCAACATATTTTGATGAAACAAAGCCCCAAATCCTATTTGAAATATTCAAGGTATCAGGTGGAGATAAACTTTTGTCAAAGACTGTACATACATGTACCGGTATACCCGGTAGCCTATACTCGGCTGAAAAATGGGTTTGATTCGGCATCAAGCAAATCCAGGAATTCACGCTCCCAGCATGCCCAGTCGGCCAGTTGATTGGCTTGATTCCCGTTTTATTCATGTCTGATTTTGACTAGACTGTTAACTTGTTGCACACTTTTTCTGTTTACACGTATCTGTCCAGTAAGTTGGCATTTATAGTACAAGTACTTCTCCAACCCACGACGGAATTCATGGTAAATTTCATCAGTGCTTGTTCCACCTGCACTGAGTGACAGTCATGGGATGACTTCGCAAATTTGAAATTGTTGTATAACATTTCGTGAACCTGCTTAACAAAGGAGCAATCAATTGGTAAAGAAGCAAATGCTTGTCAAGTGTAAGCATTTGCTTTGAAGTAGAAGTAAAAGTTTATGCATATGAAACCAAGTAATTGCTTCTACTTTTACTTTTTGCTGGAAGCAACTGCTTTTACTTTTTGCTTTTGCCAGAAGTAAATGCTTCATTTTTATGCATACGGCCCAATGTATCTGTATGAATAAAGTAGAGCATATGCTTTTTACTAGGCAGAAATGCTTCGAACATAACCCGCTTGACCCCACCGAACAATGCAAAAACCATACGATGAAATAGACCACCATCAGTTCACGGTGCAGACCATTCATAGGAAAAACGACATTGGGATATGACCTTCAAGTACTTCCTTGAAACTTCCCAGCAAAGCATTGGCAGTAAAATGCCCACTTTATTCATACGAAAACAAGCACAATCTTTTCCTTTCAGCAAATGCTGGTCCTGCTTGAAGTATTTGCTTGGAAGCAAATGCTACTTTGTATTCATATGGCCCAATATGTTCCAGGGAAACATCATACCAGGTTAGAACTTTCTTTGCGGTATTGATCATATGAGATGAACTAAAGTACATTTTTAATACAGATGGACGATTGGCGGCCATATTTTTAAATATTGCACTTTAAAAAGTGCAATAGAGCTAAAATTTGGCAAACACATAGAGGGTATCTATGTACACTCATGGAAAAAAGTAAATGGACAGCAGTTTTTCTTGAATACCTCCAAACCAATGCATTGTAGGAGGCTGGGCCTAACATATGTGATAGCAAATTTTCCTGGCTATCTGATGATATGAAAGTCGAGAAAATTCGGTGAAATCCACCTTTGATAGAAGGAATTTTTGACCTGTCGTGTATCATTATTAGATGTACAGATGATCGAGCCAATAGTTCAGGAGTTATTGCACTTTTTGTGTTCTAGGTTTTGGCGACCTAGTTGCCAAGCCTAGAATCGAATCGGCCTGAAACTTGGTGTAATACGTCATCTGACCTACATGTAGGAGTACAAAGTTTCAGGGCCGACCGCACAGAAAGTCCGATAGTGATTTCGGTGCCTATCGGTGGTTTAGTTAATGGGAAAATGCGTTATAACTAACTGCCGATAGGCGCCGGTAGCACTATCGGACTTTCTGTGCGGTCGACCCGGGTCAATAGGGAGGTTTCGAAATCAAACGATAAACGTAAACTTTACGACAACGTTATTTTTCATACTACACATTAACCAGATTTTATATTGCATTTTCGGTACAAAAATAACGTTGTCGTTAACGTTTACGTTTATCGTTTGATTTCGAAACCTCCCTAATAGCCCCAGCGGTACGAAACGTGCCCTGCTAACGGGCGACGGACGTTGCACCATCGCAAGAGCTCACCAGGTGAGCTAAAGTGGGATGCACTTACCGTATAGAAATAAAACTTCGTAATCGGGGCGAATGAGAAATACATACAAACACTGCATTTGTCTCGATAGTCTTCTTTACAACATGTAAATGGACATGCACACATACATTTCCATGTACATGACGACAGATGATCCTCGCATTTTTTCTGATTTTTCTCATCCGTCGAAACCTGTTTGGGGCTAAAAAATGATATCGTGAATCAGTTCGACACACAATAGGATAACATTAAATTATTCTCATCCACCTGCAGCCCCATGGGACTAGTGGGAAGGGTGAAATGTCGGAATTGTGGCCCCTTTGACCCTCATCAAGGGTTGCAGTGTAGGCCTACATTTTGGGGAATGACACGTATGGAAACAGCACTGCACAGATAGTGCGGTATGGTGTGTTCTCCCATAGGATTTTTTTGCTAAAGTTGATTTTTTTACTGTTTTGGCTTCAGTGGGGTTATAACTGCCCAAAAATTACGGGGTGCAAATTTTCTGACCCTTCCCTCACTTTCTGGGGACACCAATGGATACAACGACTGAGGTTTGTACATAGGAGAATGGGACCCGATGTACAGCTAACTTTTGAACGGTTGGATTTACACCCCATAAATGTATTACCAACAGATAGAAACATGGTGCCTCTGAATCAGATAGGCATATTTTTAATTGTTTTGAGTCGTTGTGTAACGAGAGATGACGTTTTTCATATAAATTAACACAAAATGAGTCAAAGTGCATAAAACGCCATTTCCTAATTAGGTAAACCGCTTAAAAACGCCAAGAATAGGCTTATTTGATTCCGAGGCACCATACATGTATTTCTATCTGTTGGTAATACATTTATGGGATGTAAATCCAACCGTTCGAAAGTTAGCTGTACATTCTTTCCCATTCTCCTGTACAAAGCTCAGTTGTTGCGTCCATTGATGTCCAATGGTAAAGTCAGTTCGCCAAATTGGGGGACGCCCCACAAATACGTTAGTGGTCAGAAAATTTGCACCCCATCAATTTCTGATAGTTTGGACCCTAAAGTACCCAGAATTATTGAACCGGTGGGGCTTTTGTTGGGGTTTACCATGTATCCTTCTGGCGATAGTTAAGATAAAGTATGCTTTCGCTGCTTTAAGAGAGAAAAGCAACGTTCTCTCTTAAAAGCAGCGAAAGATGTACTGTCTATGATATTATGCATTTAAGAATGAACTGGGGGCGAAACACACAACAAGGTCCCCAGGCAGCAGTTAATGATTGAGTTGAGGCACTGCCCACCAGACTGTGCAACACGGACGGGCCCCAACATTAACAACACACCGCCACAAAAATTTCCGACCACGAAAATTGCCTGTACGAGCAACGAAAGTGTAGACTCGGGACCCAGTCGTTGTGTCGCTCCGGCCGCCGCACTACACTCCACAAACGACTGGGAAAGCAAGCTGCAAAATCAGCGGCTAGCGTACCGACGACCACAACGCCCATCTCGACGAATGAAATTGCCCGAAAGCAATCTACTACACTGTTAGAAAAAACAGTAGATTTTACAGAAATTTTTTTACAGAATCAGTTCGTAAATGATAATAATGGGATTTTTTTTGCTATTTTACAGCAAAGTCCTTCTTAAAACATATTTTCCCTGTCATTTACAGAATTCACATGTTAACATACAGGATACATTTTTTTCCTGTAAATTTACGACAATTTCTGTAGTTCCTGTTCTTAAAACGAAACATATTGTAAAAGTACTGAACTTTATTAAAATAAATACAGATCTCCTTAGAATTCTTAATAGTGAATTTCTATATTTTTACAACAACTGCCTTTAAATATAAGGCCGCTATTCTTCTACGGAGATTGTTCTAAATTTACAGAAACTCTGTGTTTCAACAGAAACTGTCCGTAAATGAAAATAATGGATTTTTTTGTAAAGTCCTTTTTACAGAAACTGTTTGTAAATGATAATAATGGAATTTTTTGTAATGTCTTTTTACAGAAACACTTCGTAAATGATAATAATGGATTTTTTGTAGAGTCATTTACAGAATTCACGTTAAAATACAGGATACATTCCTTTTCCTGTACATTTATGACAATTTCTGGAGTTCGTGTTCTTAAAAAGAGACTATTCTAAATTTACAGAAAAAGGATTATTATCTGTGTTTTAACCGGTGACTTCTATAATCGAGAGGTTAAGCGATCGCTCCGTTAACGGTAACACTAACGCTAACGTTATTTTTTGCATTGCAAATGTACGTCAGAAATAGCGTCATCGTTAGTGTTATCGTTAACAGATCGGTTTCTTAACCTCTCGAATGACGTGAAACATTTATACAAAAAGTTGTATATTTACGCAATAACTTGTAATTTTACAACTTCGCCGAAGTAGTGAATCATTCTGCGCATGTGCAGTTTGTACTTCCGATTGTTGGCTTCCGTATACTGTGAGTTGATATTTATCTCATCAAATCCTTGAAAAATCTTATTTATAAACGGAAACAGAAGACATTTAATGGTATTTACAGTTGGTCTCGTCTGCTGGCATGCAGTGGCTGGTGGAATGACCATTACCCTCCTTCTCCAATGCAGTTTGTTGTTTTTATCGTCACTATACCTAGTTGTTTTCTTCACTGAATATTCATTTGATTTCATTATTACAGTCCATTTGTGACATTTGTGATATGACGTTTGATCATAAAGAAATGTAACCATTTATTTATGGCTTTATCTTAAGTCAGTCCCCAGTACGTCTTTGTTTTTACAGGAAGCAATTTTGTGCTGAAATGGTATCACTTATAAATTTACAGAAAGTGCCTGCAGCAGAGTCCCCAGCATTTCTCTTTTTTTACAGGAAGCAATTTTGTGCTGAAATGGTACCACCTATAAATTTACAGAAAGTGCCTGCAGCAGAGTCCCCAGCATTTCTGTGTTTTTACAGGAAGCAATTTTGTACTAAAATGGTACCACCTATAAATTTACAGAAAGTGCCTGCAGCGGAGTCCCCAGTACTTCTGTGTTTTTACAGGGATCTGATGAGGGCAGTAATACAGATTTCTGTATTTGTAACTTCACCTGTAAATATACAGAAAGTGCTGGGGACTCTGCTGCAGGCACTTTTCTGTAGTTTTATCGACAAAAATTTCTAACAGTGTAGGGAAAATCTGGCACACTTTTGATTGGTTGTTATGTTTGTGGATGATGTATTTACCAGATCCTCTCGCCCGCCGTCCAACTTTTCAACGTCACTAGCAGGATATTGATAAATCCGTAATGTTAGGCCTACTGCTTATCGCACACAGCATCGAACTTAGGTACCAGGATACCGTCCTTGACCTCGAAGAAAGTTCCGATAATCAGCTGATTTGGCATCTTGCAACGAGCAGCCGACGGCCGTTCAAGACGCAGTCTCTGATTGGTTGAACTCATTTACATCCGTTGTTGTTGTCGGTACGCTAGCCGCTGATTTTGCAGCTTGCTTTCCCAGTCGTTTGTGGAGTGTAGCGCGGCGGCCGGAGCGACACAACGACTGGGTCCGGCCGAGTCTACGAAAGTGGTGACGTGTGCTGCTAGCTTTAGGCATGATTCCCATGGCGTGTAACTATGCTCGAGATATTCAAAAACTGTAGTACATACGTTGTGGATCCCACTTTGTTATCTCGACAGCCCCCGCAACAGCCCTTGTGACAGCCCCCGCGACAGCCCTCGTGACAGCCCATTACGTAGTTCTTGCACACATCACGCCAGGGCTTCATTTTTAAGAAACGTACGAAGTCGGGGCTCAAAAGAAGAAAGGGACAGATGACCGCAAGAAGAATCTGCAATAAAGGAAGAAAAACGGTTTTGATTGTCAAAATTCTTGATAAACTATCACAACCAGATTGGATAGACAGAATATCGCGCGGCATTCTCTTCCAAACAACTTTCTATTTTATTCTGCCCTGCTGCTTCAAATTTTTATGTTGTGGCTGGAGATGAAATCGTTGCAATAATAGATAGGCCTACTCTAAATTCCCACTTACCTGTCCCATTCCTGAACTAGGAAAAATGACTAAATCCTGAGTTGAAGATAACGGGGTGGGGGTATGGTCAGAAACAGTAATGTCCTGTCCACTTACTTGTCCCGCTCCTGAACCTGGCAAAGAATGACAGCGGTGCGATATCTTCAACTTAGGATTTGGTCATTTTTTCCGAGTTCAGGAATGGGACAGGTAAGTGGGAATTTGGAGTATATACCATAATTACACCAAAATCGCCGATGTAAGGTCACAGACAACTGGCTTTGCCACAGGGATCTCTAGCTCCTCCAACATTATCATAATCAAAAGCGCTAGTGTCAGGACTTCGATTTGAAGATATTAGTGAGGATTCGCAAATCTGACGAAGCACTACAGTAAGGGAATTGAAGGGATCCCGGCCGGAGGTTTTGGAGGTACAACAAAACAGCAGTTTTGGCTGATTTTCAGTTCATCAAACCCGTCTGCTGGTCAATTTGAGAGTATTTTCAGTTTATCAAACCCGTTTGCTGGTCAATTTCCTTTGAAATCGGCGTGAATATTTGGCTTCATTTTCTTGAGACAGCGGGCAGACAGCTACAGACAGCGGCCATCTTGTGTCTGGAATATTCCATTGCTTGGCGCTGGCACCTTAAGATTCAGCTCTGCTGGGCTTTTCAATGGGATTTAGCGCTGCCAGAGGCTTTCAAAGAAAGAAGGGGCACACAGTAAGCTTCTTAGAATTAGCAGGGAGCATTTTTTTGACCGCACTACGAAGTGGAAATTTAAAAATTCAAGATGCACCATAACTCCCCCGGTCTTTATGTATGATATGCCAAAAGACGCACTGGCAGCCGGGACGTTTGTGGTACATGTACCAACCATTTCCAGACATACATTAGGTTATGGAAGTTGAATTTCGTATTTCGTACTTCGTGTTTCGTCACATTTGCAAAACCTCGCTATTAACAGCTTGCTGTGTGGTGAGCACTGCCGATCATCACCAACAGGAGAAGTGGATTTTACAACATACTGCGATTTTGGTGTCAAGTATATTGTGTTGCTCACCTGGCGGCTGTGCGATTAACCTACCTTCCACCAAGCAGTCGACCACATCATCTCTCCCTTCCAGATTTCGTCCAATTTAACGTAGCACGCTGTGTGGGACAGGAAACGCGTCCGTTCTCCATCGTAGGCAACACTCAGCAAGGTAGCACCCTCGCCCAGGAATTCATGCTCTCTCATAAGAAGGTGCTGGGTATTGTCTCTGCTTTTGTTGGCACATTCATTCAACAAGTAGTCACAGGCTCGTGTTTCAAACAAACTGTTAGAAATACATACAGTCGAATGAGTTATAATAATAATAACACTGAAAAAAAATCATATTCATGCTGAGTACTTCGGGGTACTCATTTTATCCCTGAGATGAGTAGAAAGGTACTCATATTGAGTAGAAAGGTACTCATAGCGAGTAGATAGGTAGGCCTACTCATAGCGAATAGCAAGGAACTCCAAATGCAGCTCCTTGGCCCGATGAGTACCTTTCTACTCATCTCACGGACAAAATGACTGATGAGTAGTCCAAAGTAATGTAGTCAACATGAGCCGGATTTTTTTTCAGTGAATAATAATAATGAAATTAAATATAAATTTTATTATATTAAAGTGCTTAAAATGTAATACATTTTCTAAGCACTGTACATAAAGCATTTAGATTAAAACAATTCATTAAAAATGGACAGCTAAGACATTACGTAAAACAGGAAAAAAATATTAGGCCTAATTTAATCAATAAAATGCTGCCTGAACAACAGCGTCTTTTAATAGCTTTCTTACACTGGGCTGTCTGGTCACCAACTGTGAGACAACGCAGTGTGAGTGGCAAGGAGCTCCACAGCCTGCAGGCCAAGACACTGAAGGATCGGTCGCCAAATGACCCCTTTGTACGAGGAATGGCGAGTAGCCATGGGGCATCTGACAGTACAGTAGATAGCGTCTTCAGGCACCTGGGGACGCGGTCGTTCGTCACTGCGTCAACACACACCGCATGCAAGATTCATGGATTTTCGTCACTTTATTAAAGTGTAAATTCGACCAGCTCCTTTACATATTTCAGCATTTTACTAATACCTTCGTGATCTCGGTGGGACCTCCGAAATGTGCCTATAGCCCTTTTTACACGGTGCCGGTGCATTCCGGATCGAGACTAGATCGAGGAGGGATCGGTTATTTTTCCCCGTGTAAAAGCGAAACAACTGACCTCCACCTTCCTCGGGCCAGTTTAGTTCGCCGCGTGAGTCTCGGGAAGGTGGAGGTAGATGGATGTAGGTGCAGGTCAGTTATGCCAAAAGGGTGAATGTCGTCCTGGGTACCCCTAAAGGGTACCCAGGTCCAACCTGGGTATCCCTAAATGGCACCCAGGTGCGTACTGGGTACCCTTAGGAACCTAAAGGATACCCAGTTTGAAATTCCTGCCTGGTGAGATACCTGGAATCCAGGTTGATGGTACTTTTACCCTTCAGCTCGTCATATTTAGGTTCCTAAAGGGTATCCAGTACGTACCTGGGTGCCATTTAGGGATACCCAGGTTGGACCTGGGTACCCTTTAGGGCACCCAGGACGAACCGACCTCCACCGGCCTCGTGCGGGTTTGAGCACGCTACTGGGTGACATCACTCGCGTACTTGCTGTTTAAGTTTCCTGTGAAGAAATCACGCGCGAGATTTCTCAAGCAGTGCTCATGCTGTTATTAGCACAGTTCATCGATTTTTAGTGATTATTTCCGGGATATTTTTTACTTTCGATAACTGTAAATATTGATACACGCCATCTAGTGGCACCCATTTGAGCGAACCGACCTCGAACAAGATCGAGGCGGGTTCGGTAACCCGCACCGTGTAAAAGCGATCAATCCATCCTGAACTGAACCCGCCCGAGGGTGAAGGTAGGTTTCCTCGAACCAGCACCGTGTAAAAAGGGCTATAATGGCTGGTATTCATAAAAGTTAGCAAATGTTTTACTTAAGATTTGCACAGAGACGTCCAATGTAAATGAACTACAAAACTTGAAGGAAAAACAATTGCTAGCTTTTATGAATATCAGCCATTGTCTGCGCTGGACATAGTATAGGGTTGAATAAATACACAGAATTCGATGTTTTGTTGAACATAACTCTTCGGTTGTATTTCCATGAAAACCACAACCCGCACCGCCCACGCATGGACATGTGTCATGACTTGCAAAACACACGAACATAACTACGACACTCTACCATGTCTACAGGGTGTCACACGTCGTCACTGTGATTTGTATGGGCGGTTATCAGTGCAAAAAAGGGACGTCGAAACGAGAACAAACTACCAGGTAGAAAATGTTTATGTTGCGAAACGAGAACAAACAACCATGCAGGAGACACTTTTTCTGTAAGACGAAGAAATTGTTTTGCATAAAGAATGTATCTTTAATACATCATAACATGTCTTGCATGGAGAAAATGTTTATGTTGTTGAGCACAAACAATCTACGAGACGAAACGAAGACAGCAACAGCATACACCACGAAAAGGACGTTGCGAGACGAAGACAACAGGTGGCGCTCGCGTCGCTTTTTTTCTCGTTGTTGGCGACATTCTAACTAGTCTGGTTCCCTGACCTGCTGTATGATGGCGCTGACAGATGGTGCGATACAGAGGTCAGGCAGGCGCCGCCTCAATACGGGTCTAAAAATAGAACACGGCTCATGCGCTGACTATTATGGGATATCGGGGTATCTCGTAAACGAGTTGTACATCACGTATGAAAAGTGTCAAAATGCCGGGTGTTCTGTACGTTTTAGGTGTACCGGTATCAGGTCTGATTCTGCAGCGGTCTGTACAGGTATCGGAAGTGAGAATATTCCGAATTATAGGGTCAGAACACTGCACAACCGGCTTGATATCCGATGTAGCGAAATCATGACGTCACTGAAAATTTTGTCAGGATTCTGACAATTTTCCATCACGTGATCAGTATCGACGCGGCGCCTGCCTGACCTCTGTATCGGGCGCACCATCAATCAGCGCCATCATACAGCAGGTCAGGGAACCAGACTAGTTAGAATTTCGCCAACAACGAGAAAAAAGCGACGCGAGCGCCACCTGTTGTCTTCGTCTCGCAACGTCCTTTTCGTGGTGTATTGTCTTCGTTTCGTCTCGTAGATTGTTTGTGCTCAACAACATAAACATTTTCTCCATGCAAGACATGTTATGATGCATTAAAGATACATTCTTTATGCAAAACAATTTCTTCGTCTTACAGAAAAAGTGTCTCCTGCAATAGTTGTTTGTTCTCGTTTCGCAACATAAACATTTTCTACATGGTAGTTTGTTCGTTTCGACGTCTCTTTTTTGCACTGATAACCGCCCATATGATTTGCTCACTCAGGCGTAGAATGCGCAAGATGGATACACAAAAGCTACGTCTACACGAGAGACTTATTTGTCTCGGGTCAACTTTGTCAAAATAACAAAATAACCCGAGACAAGTAACGGAGCGTCTACACGGATTATAGTTCTGGCTTTGAATATGACGTCACAAGTCGCCATCACTGGAGTACACATGCTGCAGAGGCGCAGCGAAATGAGCCGTACATGCCCCAATATAGGCTAGACCTTTTCAATTTCAAGTAGGCCTAAGTACCGACAGATTTCCGAGAAATGATAAAATCTTGATTTTAAATTCCAACTCTGCCGTTGCTTTGGAAGTCCACAGCACTGTACCTTGCGTGATTTGAAAGTTCCTGTTCCAAACCCTGATCCTTCCCTTTTTGGGCTTTTCTTGAAAGTTTATCAAGTATTATGCTGGCGAGGAGGGCCGTTACTGAAAATAATATAACAGACTGCATCAGTACATTCTATGCGTCCATTTTAGCTCACCTAGGGTGCTTTATAGGTCCGTCTACACGATCATACATTTGTTCAAAACATCATACACTGTACATTTGTATGATGATGTTCATGGACAAATGTATGAACGTGTAGACTGTTTTCCCAACAAAGTTGAACACCCTCCAACACGTATGATGCATGTGAAAATTTTTAGCTGCATGTTTCATTTCTCCAACAAAAATGTTCACGACATCTCACAACATTTCAAGCCATTAACCAATCAGGAGGTTTATGTCATGCGGCACAACTGCATCATGTGACATGTGTACAAAATGGCAGCCCCAAGGAAAAGACGGCATGGAGTCTCATCGTGGTGTCAGCAGGAATCAAGCAGTACCAGCCGGAGTGATAAAATATGCAAAATTCGAGCGGGATTCGGGAGAGAATTTAAATTCATACATGCAGTTTTGAAAGACTGCACTTCAAATACTTGTGTAACGCCCTCAGGGGTAGACTTCAGAATAAGGCCAAGACCAACACAATGGCAAGGAAGAACGACAAGGAGGATCTTGTACAAATATACAAGAATGAGAGAATTTATTAATGTTTCCAAATATACTTTACTTTCGTCTGTCTAAGGTCCCTTCTGGATATTCATGTCAGTCGTTAGGCCTAGCCTCCCAGAATAACTATACAAAGGATAAGTCGATTCCATTCAACAAAATTGACCAATGACCGTGTGTTGCACGCTGATTGCACTGGTACTGACGATTATGGCCCGAGTTTTTGTGTTTTTGGTTTCCACCACCTGGTGGCCAAGCAAAGAGTCGAAACGGAATGAAACTTGGTGTCATAGGTCATCAAACTGCTCACAGCGCCACCTGTCTCCATTCTTCCGACCTAGTGACACTGCCATCAGGTCCCTACTTTCTCGGCGGAGGATCGTCGTTCGCCTACATGCCAAATGGAATTGAAGTATTTCATGGGCACGTACAGAATACAGAATACAGAATACAGAATACAGAAAGTTTATTGCTCCGTAAAATCTACATGGTTTTATAGGAGGAAATACAATAAACTTACGTGCAGACAGGTTTGAAGAAAAAGAATGAGATGGAGGGAGACCGGGATCTGTCTATAGGATATGTACCCGGACACCCTAGCGTGCAGAGAGTGAAGTGCAATTAAAACAAATGATGGATTAACAGAAACATATAGTACAAAATTAAATAAAATGCAAAAATAGGCCTATTGGATACATTTAATACAGTAAAAAACCTGAACATATATAGGCCTGAATGCAACGCATATTCTAAAATATAGATTGTACTAATTTACATTACGTACACGAAACGTTTTTCGTCGACCTAATTAGTCAACAGAAGCATGTGAACCAAGGGCGTCCTCTGATTGGTTAAGAGTGTGAGAAACTGTGGGCCTAATCACTCCCCGTGCCTGTAAAGTTCCGCCAACAAAATACTTATTCTGATCATCTACAGCATTTATTCGTCTCAAATCTTACATTTCCACGTTTGATAAATTTATATTGTTTCATATGAATCGACTTTATTGACTTTTAGTCGAGATTTGCTGTGTCAAATGTACGCGCACTATATTCCAGCCAGCTGGAAAGCGATGAGGCAGCATGCTAGCGGCATAAGCGGCCCGTCCAGAAGTAGGCCGCGCATGCGCGGTAGGAACTAGTTTGATAGGTCATCTGACCTAGGGAGGGCTGTACCAAGTTTCAGATCATCAGCTCCAGCGGTTACGAAACAACGTGCCCTGCTAACAGACGACGGACGACGGACACTGCACCATCGTAATACTAATAGCTCACCCCTGTGAGCTAAAAAGGACTTTGAATTCGAATAAGGCAGACGGGAAAAGGAGCTAACTTCACACTGTGAGTGTATGGTGGTCTTAATTGGTGAGGCGTTGGGGTGGGGGTAGATTTTCTCCATTCATTGAAATTGCAAACTTACCGATAGGTGGATGGGAACATTCCATCCGACGGGCACATTCCATCCAGAAATAAAGGGCCAAATATCCCTCGTTGAACAGAACAGCCCATAGGAAAAGGTCCATTACGGTTTTGTTTTCTTCTCCGTTTTCTGTGGCCTCTGCGCTTTTATCTTGGCAGCATGCTGAAACAGAAAGCAATGGATTTGAAATTCATGACCCAATCGTCCGTACAAAGGTCCTAAACGGCGAAATAAAATCACGCAATAGAATTAAACCTAACTTTTGCCTGAAATGGTTACACGGACAAATCTATAACTTGATTTGTCTGTCACAGACTGAGGAACTTCGTAATGAATGAGGAGGGCGCTGTACTTAGCACCACACGGCCTCGCTGCGAGCGTTGTGACCGAAATTTCTTTTTTCTAACGTCATTTCAATTTACCTCCGGCCGTACATGTACGTTTGCATTGGTGCTTGTCAACTGCTCCTGGAAGTTTGGTGATTTCGCAAGGAAAGCAGCATGTTTCCCCCGAGTCTGGTTGACATTTTCCATCGGGGGAAGAAGAGCAATGACGACATTCAACTTAAACAAAGGAAGAATAGGTATAGATGAGATCAAACTATAGGTCGTCGTTTATGACGTCATGGCGATTTCTTGGCAACCCGCACATGCGCAGTTGTCATTTTCCTTGACAACGCGGAGGCTGGTGTGTTTACATTGGTTTCATGGGTTTCAACGAAGGATTCCGGCAATCGGCAACATTTTTGGTGGTTCTCTTCGATATTTCTGCAGAAGAGCCCTCAATTACACTGTGAACGGGTCTGGTATAGTTGAGGGACGGAAAAATCACTGGTTTCCCCGCTGGTTTCTCATAGGTTGAGCGAAGAATGGGGTAAATTCGCGATCGACCGGCCACGTGCTTTGCCATTTTTGTCCATTCGGAGACCCAACCTGGGCGAATTTTTCTGTAAATCTCACCCGATTTTCATGATGGTAACGATTTTCAGGAGCACCACACACTTATAAACACAAAGCTGGGCGAAAAGCCCACAGAAAACGGCCAAAAGCCCACAGAAAACGGCCAAATGTGCGACCCACCGGCAAATCCTTCGTTGAAAGCCATTAAAACATCGACTTCCGGCTTGGTCCAAAGAAAACGGCAAAATACGCATGCGCGAATTATCCATGGCAATGACCTAATTACGAAGTTTGATCTCATCTATTAATGTTAATGTTAATGGTATGGATATCTTCATTCTCGGAACATCAAATTTAAACGTCATCATAGCTGCCCTCAGTTTCATCATAAATGGACAACGTTACCGCATTTCCCGGTTTTTCCAGTACATGATAGGAAATTTGCCCAGGAACAGTGTGGTCGTTATTTCATAACGAT
The DNA here is from genome assembly GCA_002633025.1 of Notospermus geniculatus. NCBI lineage: Eukaryota > Metazoa > Nemertea > Pilidiophora > Heteronemertea > Lineidae > Notospermus > Notospermus geniculatus. The sequence goes on from NMRB01005532.1 coordinate 19,584, forward strand.
CGGACATCCCGTTTGGGAGTTACGCTCATCTTAGTGAACCCCAAAGTTTCGTCCTATTAGGTAAAGGATTAAAGTCCGAAACGAAAACGTATAGAAATTATGAGAGGATGCCGCTCATAATTAGGTTTATGCTAGGCAGCCCGAGATGACCGTGGCCTGATTTGAACTCTCCAGAATGGTACAAGGTGACACGGATCACGTGATCACCTACGGAGATAGGCCTATGCTAATTTCTTTGTCTCAGGATAGGGAGGCGTATACCGGTTATTCCGCCTGCGAATCTCGAGACGCTAAGTCAGCGGTGATTTCGCATTGGCCTAATCGGTCCTAGATCATCCAAACACAGGTGTTCATTCAGTTACTCGGTGCCGGAGCATAAAAAATTTTCGTCCATGACGCATGGAACGGCATCAACGATTGGCGAGTTTCTAACACGTGATCAAGGCATACGTTCATGTTACATTCGGTTTATGAATAGAAGGCGGGGCCAATTACAAGACGTATTCTTCAAAGTTATTCAACACCCCGCCGTGATTAGATTGGTGTTTTCCTAGCGGAGGATCGTGGTACCAATCGAGTCTGTGATTTGATTGAAGCGCGACTTACGGCCGATTTCTTTTAGGAAGTGGTTATTTGGCAAGCAAATGCTTGCCGAATTACAGAAATTTGGTCTTAGATGGCAAGCAGACAATAATGAATATTAATTAGACCTCATTAATTATGCAAACAGAAGACGAAGATGGTGTCCTCCGACTCGCCGTCGCAGCCCTCGCCAAAAGGCATCGAAAAGTTGCGACTGGGAGTAGGCTATGCCTCCAACGAAGATTTTAAGACATTTTAAGGCATCGAACTGTTTATTTGCACAGTTAGCTGCTGTGTATGCAGTAAGCGTACAGTCTTGGATGCACGTCTAGCTCATTAATTATGCAGCGCTCCTGCTGAGCAGCTGGCAGGGC
>NMRB01005533.1:0-16067 GCA_002633025.1 Notospermus geniculatus
AGGGTGACCCCAGCAAAGGTGACAACTGTTCATTCGATTTCGATCGTGTTCGTGTTCGACTTGTAATACCTGAAATAGTACAGAGAACAAGGTTGACATTCTCTCAGTCTTAAGATGAATCTATCAACTTTATGATGCAGCTCTGGCATGCTACTTGGCTGTATTCGCAATAAACTGATGAGCAGTGCTGATGCACAACAATCACACAAACTGCATAAGGACGGGGAAGGGAGACAAACCTGGACTGGCCAATTGATTTTCAGTCATATAAAACTCAGCAGCAGCTAGGTCCTCTTCTAAGTCCTCCACACAGTCCACGACCTCAACAAACGACGGCCGCTTCTTGAAGTCAATCTGAAAACAACGCCGAAGATGAGGTTAAGAATTTCATGTTGAACACCAGCTCAGGAAGCATGCAGGGATCTTCAAAACAAGGGCCAGCGTCGGCCAAATTCTACAAAGACCATCTTACCTGGCAGCACCTGAAGGCCAGGTGAAGGAAACCTAATGGACAGTCCTCTACCATGTCGCTGAAGGCTACGTAGTCAAGACCATAGTTCTGAAATGGAGAAAGAAAACATTCAATTTCATTATAGATGTATCAAAATGATGGTTTTATGCATGCATCAGAAACTGAGAGAAATCTTTAGTTTGTACAGTTTAACCTCCCTTCGGGGACATCTCTGCCAGTAGGACACCATTGTGTTGAGGAAAACAAGGCTCACACGTCCTTTTATCACTCTAATTCAATTGCCTCTGTAATTAGGCTGCCTCTCAATAGAGGACAGCACCTCTCAATCCCAAAGATGTCCTAAAATTTGAAGTTGCTCACCTTTGTTCTCGGCAGGAAATCTGGATCAGCTTCGACTCTTGCAATAATCTCACATAAGATGATACCGTAAGAAAATACATCTGCCTAGAGAAGGAGAAGTTTGTTTTTAAGAAGTTGGTCAAAGATGCAGACAAAGAACTTAAGTATGTTAGAGTTAAGGTCACCTGAGAGACAGGATTCCTGGCCTATTTTGAGTCTGATTCCGGTTATTAATAGGCAGACGATAAAAAACCAAGAAATAGACAGACAATGCTTACTTTCTCATTATAGTACTCTCCAATGAGACACTCTGGGGCCATCCAGTAAGGAGAACCCACAACACCAAGCTTGGCCTTGTGACATGAGTCTCTGGAATCAAGAAAGAGCAAGTTAAGATATTTGTGCACATTCCAAGAATATTTTCAGTGGATACTTAATATGTGAAGTTGAGGAAAATGTTGACATTCCCTTGAACTGCACCTTTAAATGAAGTTAAGTACAGAACGTGCTTTAAATCTTCATGTCGACTTAAGAAGGAAATGACCTGTAGGCTCTTCCTGGTGTACTTGAAATGTTTGTTTGAACGCAGAAGTACTCTCCTTATCTTGCCATCAACAAGTCAATGGCGGACTTCCCACATACGAAGAAGTCTTCAATATATACAACAGAACCATCAAATTATGAAGAGCTTCTGTTCAAAGTGAAGTGGGTTTTTTTAAATTGAGGTTAAGTGGAAAAACCAAACACAGTATTGACAAACACTTCTCAAGTTTCCATGCAGAGCGTGATCAAAATAGAAAATATGAATCAGGACAGTCTTCCGTCCGGCAAGATATGGTTGCGCAATAATAAAATAATTAATTGTGGGGAACAAGACCACATTATAATATGCATAGATCAAAATTTTACAAAGTCATCTCTTTGTGATGTGAATATTGCTGGGTTATCAGGTCCATTTACAATACAATGTTCTGGTAAACCAGTGACAGGAGCAGAGCGGTGGATCCCATAAAAATCATAGATACAATGCAGCAAGGATACTCGCCAGGTACATGATAAAACACTTGAAGAAATGAAGCAGTAATCAACAAGCATCTATATAGGCCTAAAGCAAACAGGTGATGGAAATGTATTGGGTGTAGGAGTTGATATATTCCCGAGTCAAAATCTCCAGCCAACTTGAAGGGTAAACTCTAATAAAGCGCCACGGTGAAAATCAATTGGACGCCCCACTTGAATTTTACACATATTCAAGGAACTTAATCCAGGGCACAGAAAATCAATAGATTTGGATGAATGTTGTTACTACAGCATGTATGCTACCTATATTCTGCAGGCATGCCTGGTTGTTGTGGCGAACGATTTACTCAAAATGCCTCAGTTGATGCAACTGTTAATCATATTACAAACTTTAACTGGGAAGTTTTTGGGGTTGTTTTGATCTCAACTCATGAAGTGCTACAGAAATCTAAGGCGAAATCAAGCCAGATCTGGTCTGTTTGTTGCTTAATAGTCACATTTCTTTCTGGCCAGCTACTTACAAAGGATCAGGAATCTTTGCAGCTAATCCAAAATCTGCCACAACAGCTATCATATCATCCTCATCATCACCTTTTCTGATGAGTACATTCTGAAATAAGTGGTAGATGTAGAGAGATTTCTTAGTATGTGATATCAAAGTGGTGTCTTGCATCCATCTGTGGACATCTCCATCACGAATCATGTTCAGACATAAGGATCATGCCAGAGAAACAGCCGAGCTTTCATTTATCAACCATCTTTGGTGCTGGTATCTTCATCCTTCACTGGACCACCTGCACCATTGGCACCAATTCAAAAGTGTAAAGATCAAGTATTACAAGGTTTTACATACCTTTGAAGTGAGATCCCGGTGAAAGACACCCTTTGAATGAAGATACCTTAATCCGAGAGAAATGTCGTTTCCCAGTTTAATTCGTAAGTACCATGGCAGAACAACATCTTTGTCGGCTAACAACTGTTCTAGGCTCCCTCCATTGATAAACTGAAAAAGATGAATGAACGGTTTATAAGACAAAGATTGAAAGAAGATGTGAAGAGAGGAGGACACTGCAGCAATCTGGGACGTGGTAGGAAAAGAAAACCCGAAGGTCGATAGTGGGTGCCTCAGCTAATTCTTCGGTGAACAGAAATAACACAAAGAAATGCATCAAAAAAATTTCACACTGACAGCTAGATTGTAGTACACAGTGACTTGAGGAGAGCTGGTGGTGAGCCAGAAGTCAAATCTCTAACGAAACAATTTATTGGCATAGGTTTAAAAAATAGCTTGTGAATTTGTATCAAATGCAATTTTCTGTATTATCGCGGAACCAATCTGAGGAAACAGTCTTGGCAAGTCTGCAACTTGATGTGTTTTCAGGCAACAGAAATGAGATCCCCTGAAAGTGTTAATGTCAGATGGGGGTTACCTGCAGTCTGCCCATACACCACAGGAGCTGATCAGATGCTACAGCATCTCAGCACTGTCTGTTCACCTTCTCGGCTTACTTCAGGTGTTAGTAAACAGCCGACTTTGGGCCAAGGTAAAAATAACCAGCAGGAGTTATTCATATCCAAGAGATCTTGTTAAAAACAAGGCCACATAGGAAGGAATGCATCCAGATGCTGATTAGTGCATGTTGGCTTTGATATCGTAGTCCAGATGCAAAAGAAATTTGACCCTGTCAGTTGATGACTGATGTTTTGGGTCAGTTCCCTATTGACAGTGATGGTGCACAGTGACACACATGAAACAGGAGGGTGTTAGGTACTTGGCAGGTGCTCATTATACTGTTATATTTCTTATTTGATGTCTCAAAAGTCACTGAGTTTGCCCTGTTTGACGATAAACAAAAATTCAGGACTCTGACTGAGTGTCTTACAAGACAAGTTATCTGGATTCATTCCAGGAAGCACACATGATATCATGTCCATACGATAGACACCGGATCAAGTACACATTTGCATTTAGCCAAGTGGTTCACATGTCAACACACTACTGGCCAAAACAAAGCGATTTACCTCCAGCATATTATGGATAGTTCTGGGACAACTACCACATTCATCTCAATTTTAAAAGCACAAAAGAATATTTCTGATCAGGAGGTCATCCTGACTACATTACAGGGAGAATTAATTGAGTTTTATTTTTTTCTGCCCTACATGTATTGAGGCATGTTGCAGATGACTCATGTTACTGGTATCTTCTCACCAAGATAAACTAAGATTATAAGAAGCAAAATACTGATTCACCATCACAACAGAAACCAACAAGTACAATCATCTTGATTAAAACTGTTGCATGTACCGGCAATTCCACATCGCCCAGAGGAAATGCAATGGCGTGCGGTACACTGATGAATGATTTATTGTCGATTCCAAGCTTACAGGCTCACCTCTACCTGGATGTCTACTGCTGTAGTGGAGCTTTAGTACTTTAGTGAAATGACATTCGTGTTGAGAATGGCGTGCAATATTCATCATGTTTTAACACACGAGTCATCAAGCCACAATGCTTTATAACTGGGATATTGAATATTTCTACAGTCTAGTTGGTTCACAGATATGGTTTCAGTCGCGTTTAAATTTCACAATATGTGGCATTGCGCAGACGGGCCTGAACGATCGCAACACCACGACAATTAGAAACTGGGAGAAATAGTAATAATCTGCACTTCACAAACATAAATCTGACTTGCATTCACTAACAAGGAGGAAAACTACAAAAGAATAAAACAGGGTTCCGAAATTCCTTCTACTCACCTCAGTCAATGCGTGCAGCTGTCCCTCGTGAACACATACACCGATGAACTTGAGAATATTGGGATGAGATAATTTATTCATGAGCTGTACTTCTCGCAACATGTTAGGACGGTTACTCTCTTCTTTATTCATTTTCAGGACCATCACTTGCCCGGTCACTCTATGTGTCACCTGAAAATTATCTACGTTTTCAGCCGTTTGATCATGAAAATGTGTCACAAACCCACATCAACTTGATGATCAAGAGAAGTGAATGTTTCACTGATGGTGTAGTATCAAAAATAGACTAGAAATTGACTTATCAGTCAATTTGAAGACCGCCCTCGGATAATGGACAACCGGCGCGCTGTTTTTAGGTGATAAAGTCGCAAAATACCCATCAAATGATTACGGATTGAGCCAGTTAACGAACTTGAGCTGTATTTTAGATTGATCTCGACATCCTGTAAGTCTCAAGCTCATATATCGTTTATTTCGTAAGTTATCGCTCGGAAACCAAATGTTGGTCACAGACATTCAGAGAAACTCAGTAAAACCAATGAAGACCGCCACCTGTGAGGTGGTGGCGGTCTTAATTACATGTATCTATTTTTGGTAGTATTAATAAAATAAAATGGTTCTAGCGAGCTGCCAACCTCTCATTGAAGACCATCACACTCACCTTAAATACTTCACTGAAAAAACCAGTTCCCAGCATTTCACAAACAAAATCATCCAAACGATTCAGCGCAGACACTGCATCTCTCAAGGCTTGGCAAGAAGTCCCTGGGGTATGTTTGCGGCTACATGCTGGACTGGCCATAGGCGGGCAAGATGGCCCATCGGGACACTGGGCATTGCTCTGTGGTGGAAATGTCAATGTGCCTGGAACATCGCTGTGATTTGTGGCCAATGTCTGTGGGCGATCAATCACACAGGACATAGGACGTTGCATCCTCGATCTTGATACCTCCATTTCATACCGCTGGGACAGGGAGGCAATTCCAAAATAGACCCTACGGGTGTATCGAGTTCATCAATGGCTTTACTGTAATGGTAAAAAAGACAGGGCCTAGGCCTAATGATGATTGACATGAATGAACTGAAGAAGTAGTGAAACACCGTACTATCGGGCCAAATCGGACTGAATCGGAGTTGGCTTCGGTTTGGTATGACACAGCCGTTGCGCTACCAGGCTTGCCGTCGGAGCACCACGGGTAGACGGCAGCGACGGAAACTGATACCGGTAGCTAGGCCTAACCTACGTAGTTAGGGCCTAGAGTTCTACCGTACAGGTAACGAAAATGTTATGTTACCGGTAGGAGGCCTATAGGCTAACGTAAAAAGTTAAATTTGCATTTTTTTATTTTTATTCTTCTTATGAATGTTTCTTGCATTTAAATGTCGCCTGAGATGACGACAGGCTTCGCCTGCCTGTATGCCTAGGCTCCTAGCCTATGCATGCTAGCACTTTATTGATGGTATGTAGGCCTACTGTATATCAGTGTATGTACATGCTGTAGTGTAGTGTAGCGTAGTGTAGGACTGTGCTTGTGCTGTGCTGTGGAGTGGTGGTGGTGTTTGAGTTTGTCCCTTTTTAGTAGCCATCAGCCGGCCAGATCAACGCCGCCAGCGTTTTCTTTGTTCAGAAAAATGATAACTATGGAGAAAAAAATCAGTAATGAAGCGGTCAGGCTTACCATAATTGTCAAAATCGCGACGTAAACGTGGACAAGTTTTGTCATTTTGTTGTCGGAAGAAACGAAGGTTTTAGTTTAGTCCCCCTAACGGAGGATCGTGGAACTAATCTATCGGCCTTTGACCCATTTTGGTTCCCGAAGCTACCGCTAGAGAGTGCTGTCAAATGGTAGCTTCGGTAACGGGCGCCATTTTGGCTGGCAGAAAACTGACGGCCTGACGTCATTGCCGCGAAAACTGGATCACATGATCATCGACCGTTACTCAAAAATCCATACCCGTGGATGATCATGTGACAAACAAATGGAGAGTAAAACAGAGCTCAGAATGGTGCTAACGAAAAACTTCCTTCTGAAATGGAAAGATGACCGTTCAGAAATTAAGGAAAATGAAGGAAAATTATCTTTTTACAAGTTGCTAAAAGCCAATTTCGGATTTGAGAACTATCTTAACGATATCAGAAATTTCCATGAGAGAGTGGCAGTCACAAGACTTAGAATAAGTAACCACTGGTTAGAGATAGAAAAAGGAAGACATCTCAATCCCCCTATCCCAAGGGACAAGAGATTCTGTATCCATTGTGAGAAAAATGAAAAAACACATCTAATTGGAGATGAAAAGCATTTCCTTCTTGAATGTGTACAATTCAAGGATGAGAGAGCTTTACTGTTCAGAAATTTGAATCTCAATCCGACCACCTTGGCGTTGTCTAAAGATAATTTAGCACTGTATTTGTTAAATACCGAAGGATCTATGGTCATTCGAATTGCGAATTTCATCAATACATGTAGTAGAACCGAGAAAAAATATTAGTAAGCAGTTGGTGCCCCTGTGTGGTAGTCATGATAAACATGTCCAATCGTGTAAATAGATTTCATATAGATTATATTTTTGTATATCTCTTATATTTATGCACTATCCCTTTGCACTCTAGTAGGCAGGGTACAGTTCCTAAGATAGATCCCTGCCTATTGAACTCCCTTCTTCTGCTTACTTCAGCCTATCATCACCAGCACTGTTTATTGTACCTTTCCACCCATATAAATGTACACATTTATGCGGTTTCAATAAACTTCATTTGAATTTGAATTTGAATTTGTGATCCAGTTTTCGCGGCAATGACGCCAGGCCGTCAGTTTTCTGCCAGCCAAAATGGCGCCCGTTACCGAAGCTACCATTTGACAGCACTCTCTAGCGGTAGCTTCGGGAACCAAAATGCCTTTGACCATGCGGCGTCGCCATCTGGTGGCCACCGGCGAACAAGCACAGTCAACTCTGCCATGTCTGCCAAAAGGGAATGCAGCTCTCTCCTTTGACACATTTGATTTTCTGTTTTGCACAGTCAAAGCCATGCAATCATTGCAGACAATTTGTGGAAAGATCATTGCCGATGTCAGGTCACCAGCGATTGACAAAAGAGGCATCGAAGGTAGTGTGGTAGAAGAGAATAGGCATTGATTTAGAATGACACACTTCACACTCAGTGTGAAGTGTGCGTTTAGGCCTAGCCTATGCTATGGGCAGTTATTACCGCAAAAAGTGGAGGTCGAGGAAACGGGACGCACGAAGACAAGGTGGAGTTTTCTTGGAATGGGGGATGTTTAATAAGTTTTTTGTGATCCATTTTTGTTTGCAAATGGAGTCACAGTGACAGTGGACACATCCGTGGACGCGAGAATGTTTTTTAGAGCTAGGCCTCACGACTGTTTTAGAACTGGAATCCATACCGCCGCGTCCTCTATCTGCAGCTTCAAGCAAACGGGGATTTCCGGTCTAAAAATAGTACATTAACGCAGAAACTACCAAACAAATAATTTCAACCTGGGAATGAGTTATTAGAACTTCCTGCGGCCTGTATTGTTCGCCTAGGCCTACCTGGTTAATATCAATCATAAAGAAGTGATCTGTGTAACAACGTTGAGTTATTCGCAAAAAGGTTTGTCTTACTGTTGGAAGATCGGGGAAACTACCCTCAGCAAGGCCGAAATTGGCATTGTCTGAACAAACTTGTCAACCATTCGTCACACGTTTCAGAACTCACTAATTGCTCTTGTCTGTTACATAGATTTAGGACTCCACTTTCACTACAGCTGACCAGAAACAAAGCGGACAGCTTAATTACTTCTATTAACTCATTCCCGTAATCAGTAAATATTTGACTAAAGATCCAATCATATGCAAATTAGTATGTCGTCATACGGGTCCAAGTAGCCAATCAAATCACGGAGAATTGGACAGGCGACTGGAGAGCAAGCAGTCAAAAGACCTATTGTGTTCTAACAGTCGTGGCCTGCCCTCTAGGCCTAGGCCTTTTTTAGGCCTATGCAGAATGGAGACACTAGGTGGCGCTGCAACTTATTACAGCAAAATGAACACATATGAGACAATTATTTTTGTGTGCAGAATGGTGAAACTAGATCAGATGATTTGACTTAGTATCACTGAATCAACCTTTAGACATGTTAGACATAAAGGCGCCGCTCCACTATCTCACGATCTCTCTGTTCTGTTTGTTTAGATCTACCGAGGACAGTTCTCCCTTGTCTTCTGTTGTATCTATCTGCCAGTGACCTTCATGAACTCCAGCCTAAATTTGAAAAAGAAGGTATGTTTTATCCACTTATTTCTGAAGAAAGCGTGTTTGTCATGTTTGTGTATTTAATATTATTGTTAAGATAGCAAAGATTCTTTATCTTTAGGCTTATAAAGTACATGTAATAGAAGTAAGTAGGCCTATCATGCCTGTCCATTCAGTGATGGTCATTTCAGCAATTCAAACTTGAACCCATTTTTCAGGCATTTCAACTGAAGAAACGTGGAAGAAACACTTAGAGCTAAGATGGGGCGGAGGACAGACTTCGGGCAAGTTTACAAATGTATTTGGTGAAGTGAATTCCTCATTGCATCAACATTACATGAGTAAACATGTGATGGACGTCATCAGTTTCTTGACATACAAGAATTCAAGAGGTAAGAATGTGTAAAGTATAAAAGTCAGGCTCCACAGTTGCATTTCCGAGGATGAGATGAATTTGTGAGATCATTCTTAATGCAAGATGCAGGCAGACTGATAACTGCAGTACAAAGCTCTTTGTCTTCACAATTTGAAAATGTGGTCATCCTATGTGTGACTTGCATCCAATACTATCCCAGTTCATGTGCTGTTGCTGTCTCAGCCAAGTGCTACTCTAACCAGATATTACCACTGAGGACAGAATTTCAGTCATCCAAGCAGCATACCCATTGCAAAGTGAACCAAAGATCAGGCATGTCAGGGTATTAAATGATGCTTCAACCATGACTTATCTCTTAACTTTTCATTGTTTCAGATCCTAAATTGATGTTCACCACCAGGCTTGACAAAATACCTCTGCTCAAACGACATCAGATGAAAGAGGATAGATCACCCTCAACACCAAGCTGCCTTGACGATCTTTACCCATTAGCTCAACATGTTCATACTTTTCATCTTTTCTCACATCAAATCAATTTGTTGAAGAACAACTGGAAAATAGTGGAACATTTCGCCAAAGGAGTTGTAAGACTCATCATCCATAATGTTACTGATGCTGGATACTTCAGCTTTAAAAGTATAGTTCACTTTCTTATTGAACTTGGATCTGTTGATCACATCGTTGTTGTATTTCCTCGTCTTTGTAGACAGTACCTCTCTGACCTTATATGTCTTTGTGCTGGGCATCAAGACAATGGCTTTTCTGAAGGAGAAGTGACCGCTTGGCAGAAGAGGGACAGCTCAAGGTGTATAAAGTGGCACGCAAGGTGTATAAAGTGGCACGCAAGGTGTATAAAGTGGCATGCATTCAAAGCATCATCTATTGGTTCTGCAGTGGATACGGAGCAACATCAATCAGTGGCGGCAACAATGGGCTCCAGTGAGAAAATCAGGACACTGGCAAGCTGTTCTTTAGAACCAGATTCACCATCTTTTTCCAATGCCAGTAATGCCAATACAAGTAAAAAAGAACTAAATGGCTTTGTGGAAGGTGGAACATCGGTAGCTAGTAGTTCTTCTGTACAGTGTAATGGAATTGAATCTAATGACTTGGGTATTGGTACTTCTGGAGCTTTGGATTATTCTAAATTAAAGCTAAGTCCACAGACTGGAGTTGGTGAATGTGAGTCTCAGAATGAGGATACCGGTAATTGTGCTTTAAACATGAACCACATTGGAATGAAATCCAATGAGATGAAACGGACGTTGCACTTGATGACCTCTGGTGATGAAGATGATACTAATGGATATGAGGCAAATTCAAAGACAAAACTTCTGAAGACAGATGTGTTTCCTGATGTTTCAAATCACCATTCTGATATGGACTCCTCTGATGAGATGATGCAGGACCTGTTTGATGAGGCGCTGATGCTGCCAGTGGCATCGGCCAAGAATCCTACTGATCATGTTCAAAACTCCTCAAAAATAGGGACACTACAAGGTGCTAATTGTAATGATACCATTTGCCCAGAGTCCTGTTGTAATGATACAAAAATTGACGGTCTTTCAAGTGCAGGTCCTGAGCCTACGGACTGTGATACATTCATGAGAAATTGCAGAGGCGTGAAAAGATTTGTGCTGAGTCATTCATTTTGCTCCAAACCTGAGTGGGATCCTCCTGATGTTGATGCCCTTGCCATGATTCTATGTCAGGCCCTGAACTGCTGGCCAGATTTGAGACAATTCGCCATGATGCATGTTGAAATGGAAGGCGACAAACCTGGTAGGTATCAATGAAATGCCTGGAATTTTTTTCGTAACTGATCCGCTCTGATTTCAGGAGTAATAAATGAATTAGCCTACAAATATCCGAAGTAGTGTGGCAAAGATAAGATTCATAACCGTATTTGCTAAAAGTACCATTTTCTCTCTTTCAGCAAAATCCTATGTTCAGCTTCTTAAAGTTTTGCAAGATTTGGTGCTGAGGGGCCAGCTGACCCACCTCGTCCTGCAGGATACAAGAATGCCCTGTCATCAATACAGACTGCCTCTCATGTTCAAAAGGTAAGATTCTTAAAGATTTTTGACAATTTCCATCAAAATTATTGAGGTCCGTACTTTACCAATTCAAAGGCTCAAAGCTTTTCCTCTAGTTGTTTATGTTGAAGCACAAGCTTGTATCATGCAGAAGACCTGACAGAGGTGGTAATGTGTAGATGGATTTGAAATATCTTTGATATTCAGCTGCTGTAACCATACTGACAAATTCGGTCTGGATGTCTGATTTCTGCTCTCTCATGTATTGGCTTATTCCAGGGCCAATTTTGAAATGAAACCATTGAAATTACTGCAAATCAATAACGTCATAGATGCTTCCAGCCTCCAGTCAGAAGACGAAGACTTCTGGGAACTATCCACCTGTCCAGACTCCGCAGGTAAGACTGCATTTTATTTTGCTGTCTCTTCATCCATTTTCGACAGAATGAAAGCAGGCCCAGCTGTTGTGAAAGTTGCATTTGGACCCTGGTCTTGCTCTGGACACTGCCATGTTTGGCTGCTTTACCTCACCTCAAGACCGCAGCTAGTCCTCTCTCTCAGATGACTTCTGACGATGAATCTAATTTCTCCTTCAGGTGTGGATTACAACGGTGCCAATCATCTTCACTTGGTCGACTCTCGTTCAGACTGGAAGGTGTCGTTCACAGAAAGTCTCCTGCTTGTTCTGAAGCATGACAGGAGTCTTCGGCAGTTCACATGGCATTCTGTACCCAAGTTATCAAATGATGTATTTGGCAGCATGATTGATACTATCATAGGTGAGGAGACTACTGGCACTTTTCGTTTCGCGTGAGTTGAAGACCGTCAGAATTTCTAATAAGTAATACCAAAAATAGATAATAACTAGGGTTTGAAGTTGCTGACCAATTAAACTTAGTTCGGTACAAGTGTACATGAAAGAACCCAATGCTGAAATGTGAATGCCGTGGTAACAATCGTGATGATCATGAGCACATCTACATGTACCAGTCCTAGGGCGATGGAATCTGCAGCCAAAGTAGTATTAGATGAACCTAAGATAGTATGCTAATTGTCCATTTTCCTATCTTATTTCCCACTTCAGCTGTAAACAGGTTGGAGTATCTGGAGATAAAGTATATTTTGATGGGTTCTGCCGAGCGAGAAGAGGCACTGGTTAGATTGATCAAGAATGCCACAAGTCTTTGTGTTCTCAAGCTGTCTGAATGTGATTTACAGCCACAGCTAGGTAAAACACTTATTACAATGTTTACTCTCAAAATGGCCTTCTTTCATGGACATCATATGATTCTCTCACTCGGCCGGCTGCATCAAGGCAGATCTTACAAGAAATCACTCTGGCTACTCATGACTGATACTAGAATCCCTGGAGAAAACCGACACTGTGGAGTAGTTTGTGAATGTCTCGAAAAAGTGTAATGATATCCTGTAAATGAAGAGGAAACCATGCAAGAAGTATTTTGACAAAACTTGTTTCTTTTTTCAGTGGAGTCTGATGATTTCGTCAATGCTCTTGCTAACTCCAACATCAGGGAAATTTGCTTATCAGAAAATAACTTTGGTAAGTAAATTATTTCCAGTATCACATGACTTTGTTCTTGGTCAAATGGTATGAATTCCATAGCTTCAGTCTCTTTCACTTGAGCTCAACCCCACTCCATCTGGAGTATACCTTGGTTGAAATATTTAGCCAATAGGTGTCATGGTGATAGTCCTTTCAAAGTAATGAGATATCATGGTTGATGTGCTTATGGTTTTATTTGACTGATGAAAGAGAAATCACCTCCATGGTCAGGTGGTCGTTCGCTAAGGGGTTCTCAGGCCCTTGGTGTGAACCAGCTGGGGTATTTCAGTGGAGTTCAATGAATGACTACAGTAACTTCTGAGGAAAGTGTTTGGAGTGTTAGCTCAGCCAGTGAAGCCACTTTCCTCTTAGTACTGCTCCTTTGTATAGATGGCAGGAGTGTTGGGGACCTTAGCTCTGCACAGCTTCACTCACTTCATAATAGACATCAGATAATGAAATTTCTCATGTCCTGTGGGTACATGAATCTTGGTGTTTATCGCACATCACTTTTTTTCAGTTTTGCTAGAAGTTTGGCATCACTCATCAGTTTTATGATTCAGAAATTCCATGAAAATTGGGAAATCAAAAGATCCTTTGTTTCGGGTTGTCACCTCCTATTGCCTCACTTTTAGATTTCATGTTCTCTCAGTTATTGCTCTCTTGAACTTTAACCCCTTCACCACCATTGGTCACACCCACCTCCACCCAGCACCACATTGTGGAGCATAATATTGCATCACAGTGTGTATTACAAATAAGACTTCCTCATAATACTCCTTTTGTGTTAAAAGTTCCCAAATCCTGAGACATGAAATCAGTTGGTTATTTAACTGGCTGCTATAGTAGTCATCATTATCAGCTTAATAAAAAAGGACTTGGATTAGGCCTACAGGCTTGGTTGGAATGAAGTGTGAAATTCAACTTCACCTGTAATGGGGAACCCGTGTGACAATAGATGGCGCAGCAAGTATGAGACCCGAATGACTTACCGACGTCACTTATTTTGCTGTTGACGTCGCGCCGTCGAAACATCTGTGTACATTTTTCTACTCAATTTTCCAGGGGATTTTCCTCAAAAGACGTTGTCAGTATTGGCATCATGTGGCATTTCTGACAAAACAAAGCAGTGATGTATGGTATGGAGAACTTTGAAAATGAAACAGGGCCATGCACTTTTTAATCAAAATCAAACCAAACAGAGTGGCTTTTGGGGGCAAGATTCAAGAAGTAAATGGAAATACTGTTGGAAAATACATGTAGGGCTTCCAGGTCTTACACTGACAGCGCCACGTCGTGGTGTTAGTTCACGGGTTCCTCATTGAATGTGGCAGTCATCTGTCTACGGATTTGACGAAAGTTGAATATGGCAATGAAGGAGTTAAAATCTGTGGATGGCTTATTCGGTTGAAACATCATGAATTGGCAGGTCATATTATAAATCTGTCTATAATTGACCCCAACTCCTCGGTCATTGAAAGCCATGTCTTCAGCTGACCTCAAACCAGAAACATTTCTGTCAAGCACCGGCAGAGCCCTTGTGTTTTCCATGGGTGGGTTTGACCAACTCAGGTTTCAAACATTCCGATTCCCCGATGGGGACATCTATTTTTGTCACAAATGTGTTATTTTTAGAGAGGCATGTTGTATTTGTGTGGGATTGATAGGCTATTTGTGGGAGTTCATCCCTAAAATAGTCTCTGGTCCTTGCTTTCATGTCCTTGTTTGTATACTGTGGTTTATGGAAATAATGCCCAACCCCTCCTAAAATAGCTTCACGTTCAGGTCATACTAAGTATAAACTGTTTCTTTTCAATCAAATAATAACATTGCCATAGTTACTTTTTCTCACCGGTTCAGTTATATTGATTCGTGAAGCCTTTTCATAGCAGAGACACGGAATCCCCTGCCGGCATTTTAAAATAGAAGTGGTCTATTTTAGTTATAATCCGGGGGATGCCCTTAAAAATCTGAAGAAAACATCTCTGTTTTCATCAATAAAGGTATTTCCATGTTTCTATGGTAACCTTAGCAAGGAATTACGCACATGAACATCAGCATCAGATTTCTTCTGTTGACAGTATAGTACATATTGAGCCTGGGAAAGCCTGTTGTGTTTATTATTGGAAGAATGCTCTATTTTGAGAAGAATTGCTTTCTTTTGGAATTCTCTCAAACAAGCAGGGATCTATTTTGAGCTGCAAATATGGGGAAACTCTGCAATTACATTAAAAGGAGACAAGATATCTGATGTTGATGGGTATCCCCGTTGCTTAGTGATAAAACTGACGCAAATGGGAATGAAGTTGTACGGAAGCTGGTGTTTTCCTGTCGGATTGGAACAAGAATGCTGTGTTTAAGGGAAAATCCTTCAGTTAGGCCAAGATGTTATGCTTCTAGGTCTCAATGCATGAAATGTCGGCATGGTTCCTTTCGATTTTGGTCACAATGAGTTAGTTTCTTTGCTGACTTCCAGTCCAGAGAAAAAGGCACCTATCTGTAAAAAAAAGATCAACATGGTCAAATATCAGTGTAGGGTTTTGGGTACGTGCCTTCTCATCATTGAAGCTGAAGGCTTGTTCTTGTACCGGTGGTGATTTTGGAGGTATGCTTGAGCTCAATAAGTCTATGCTGCAGTCTATTCCATCCTCATATCATTGGGGAAGACCAAGGGAATCCCCGCTGTGGGGACTCCAAGTTGATCAATACCAACCAGACATTCGCATTCCATCACCAAGTTGTCATGACGATATATTTGTTTACTTTTGATGGAAGGTAAACCACCGGCACATTGATCCGTCTGTTATATATAGAAGGGAAGTCTCTCTATTTAGACAACCTTTGGAAATCCAGGGTTTTTCTTGCTGGTTTTATGGATTTTCATCTCTGATATTGTGTCGGGATGCCTCAGTTGTGCTATTTTTACATCTATTCAAGACAATCGCCGATGAATTACAAAGGCTTCAGAAACATAGCATCTTTGCCACCTTTTATTACCTCTTCTTAGTTTGAAATTACTGTTGAGGAGAACATTGCGTGAGTCATCCAAACCCTCGAGATAATAGTTATTGAAACTTCTAAACTATTGTCACGTTTTGCATTTTGCTTGTTTCAGGTGACAAAGTGTTAACTGCAATGAATCGGGTCCTTCAATGCCAGCATTCCAGTTTGAAACTTACAAACATTGACCTGAGGTAAGAACTTGAATTTGATTGACAACCCACGCATCATTTCTGTCGGGA
>NMRB01005536.1:4171-20524 GCA_002633025.1 Notospermus geniculatus
CCCCCCCCCCACCCCGCGATGAATCCCCTGGCCCTTCTTGGGAACCAAGATGGGATCCTGACTTGACTTATTTATTTTTATAGTTTTCTATAGTTTTTCATCGGGACAGCATCCAAGAAACAGCGGGGCAGAAAAACCGAGGCCCTTGGCATCTGAGCAGATTGCAAATCAAGGGTAAGGCTACTTCACAATAGGAGGCCATCACTTAGGAGTAATTGTGCCAAGATCCCTCGAAATTTGGAAAAATTACGTGACTGATGCCAAATGTTGGCCTATGATGCTAGTGAATCGCATTTCAGCTAGCTGGATATGGCCTTTTCCATGCTTTGGCTTCGTTCCTGATGGAAAAATCAAATAGGCCTACAAATCTCTCGACACACTCACACTTTACTACTGACAGCTATGCACGTTCCCCAATCTATACATAGCACACACTGAACCAACCGGTGACCTCGTTTCGTCCTTCACCCATAATTCCGTTTTTGAATGAGAAATATTTAGCACACATTGAATGACAAATTGTTACAACTTTGAATGCATAATGCGGCAACATCGAATGTATAATTCACCACATCGAACGATGAATTCGCAACATTGCATAAAGAATTTGCAAACATTGAATGAAAAATGTGAACATTGAATGATGAATGAAACATTGAATGAAAAATAAAATTATTGAATATTGCAACACAATACATGCCATAGCCAGGTCCTGAAAATTATTGTGTTGGCATGGGAGAGAATTGAACTAGAGGCCGTAAGAACGGCTTGGCGAGTTAGCCATCCATAAGTGGTTAACCTCGATCACCCCGAAGAGGAGGAGGACGAAGTTGAGGTGGAATTTCCAGACCCAGAGGACAATGACGATGAAAATTTTAATTTTCAAAAGCTCAGAAGCTACCATTTCGCACATTACAAGTTCAACAAAAGGGCTGATTCATACTCCGTCCGGATTTTACGCGGACGATGATCAATTTCAATGTGTGTGCACATTCACGCCTTGGAAACCTGCGATCAGTTTTATGCGCTTGCGGTACGCGAGCAGGTATGAATTGGCCCTAAATCGTTCTTTGGATGTGGTCACTTGGCTCAAAAGCGTCTTTATTGAACGCATTCAGAAAATTGTATGAAAAGTTTGATCGTGCACAGCTTGTTCGCATCAGAAATTCCTTGTTTAACACGCCGTGTCAGCAGATCATGGAGAAGTCCAACTATATTGCTACAATTCATTCAGTATTGTGTTTGAAAAACCGCAAACTCGTCTGAAGAAGGCGTATTGGTGTGACGCCCAAGCCAAAAACCATAGCACACGTTGGACACGTTCCGCTGATCTCCATTTGACATTGCCGTTCCCCCTATTGTTAACACTCCCTCTACATTGGGTGGACTTAGAAAATTTCGGCTGTGATCCGACGGCCAGGTAAATGGGATTTTCCCGTATATAACGGGTTTTTGATTTGACCTACTTTTCAAGGTCAAAGAGGTCAAAGTTGGACGAAAGTAACGAACCTACCACAGTTTATCATTATTTCACATGCATTGGAGGGGTCCCTTAAAAAATACCAAGTTTCGGCCCGATTGGACATCCAGTATGGCCGCCAGGTGGCGTAACCTGAAAATCAAGTAAGTGCTATTACTCGGGAACGGCTTGACGCAGAGTGCTCAAATATGATATTTACCTCCATCCAGATGACCTTTACGTGCATGTCAAATTTCGGCCTGATTTAACTTCAAACATGGCCATCAGGTGGCGTAGCCCAAAAATCATCAAAGTGCTGTAACTCAGGAACGCCTTAACCCAAAGCGCTCAATTTTGCTATGTGGCCCCCTGCAGATGACCTTTATGTGCATGTGAAGTTTCGGCCCGATCGGACATCCAATATGGCCGCCAGGTGGTGTAACACGAAAATAATCAAAGTGCTGTAACTCAGGAATAACTTGACCCAAAGCACTCCAATGTGCTATGTGGCCCCCTGTACATGACCTTTATGTGCATGTGAAGTTCCAGTTCGATCGGACATCCAATATGGCCGCCAGGTGGCATAACCCAAAAATCATCAAAGTCCTACCTGGGAATGACTTGACCCAGATTCCTCATAACTGATATGTACCTCCCTCTGTCATTAGACTATGATGTCCAACCCAGTGAGCACATGGTCCATGGACGATTTCATTCACTCAAAATTTTGCATGCCTGATTAATTCAATGCTAGGACTGCTCTATCTGAATAGAAATCACTGATAAAATGTTACTTAACCATGGTCGATTACCTGGGGAACTCATGGCGATAAAAAGTAACTCTGCTTCGTAGCAGAGAAAATTTTTCCTGAACTTTTTGAATGTTGTGTTGTTTGGCATTGAAAAAATAGATATTTTCATGTATTATTTCATGACCAGGTGAAAAAATTTTGACATCAGCTGAGACGTAAAATATTTTTTTCATCTTGTCACAGTGCTTGGAAAAATTGAAAAAACTCACTTTGGCATGTTTTAGGCTTGCGCTGCCTTTGTAACTAAGGGTTAATGGGCATGAGAGGTGGTCTGTCCCAAGTAACCCCGAAGCCCGGGTAACATGGGACAAAGTTACGGCCCAAAAATCTCAAAGAATTAACCCCCCTTTTATTTGAAATTGGCATGGTATAATGCATCAATAGGTACACTACAATGTAAGATGGATAATTTTCTGGCAAAATTTCTTCTCTCTTCACAATTTGATGAAAACCTTAAAAACTGTCCCAAGTATCCCCAGTTTACGGTACCTGGTTTTCTGAGATTGGATCACAATCTTTTTCTTGCTATGGCACATTTGGCCGCAAGTTTGTTGATATGCGCCCTGCACATGTCAAACTGACAATGCACCCAAACTGACACCCCAAAATGTACCCAAATTGAGACAAATCCTCCATTCAGATTCACGGTTTCTATGACGCTGACTATCTTCTTTTAGGTGCTGCAATCACGAAGAATCTGGTTGGCGAGATCCAGAACACAACAGATACGGAAGCTGTTGTGCTTTTCGAATGGTCTTATGGTTCTGAAGAAAAGCCTAACAATTTTGTCTTATATGGGATTATTGAGGTTAGTGGTTTCCTTTGCCTGCTATTGCCTGTCCTGCATAACTCCCCCCCCCCAATAAAATGATATAATAACCGAAGTCCTCCTCCAGAAATTTTGCAAATTTCCGACCACAATATTTTGCAAATTTTCAACCCTCTATCTTTGGGTACCCCCCAATAAAATAATGTGGAAATACATGTAAGTAAAGAAATGGGGGTCCTAGCTATGATAGAGGGCAGCACACCGAAACCAGGTCCTATACAATGGACGCATTTTGTGTGGGAAATTGATCAGGAACGGGATGTCAGTTTCATTTCAATAGTTTTAACCACTAGTGACACCTATTGAGGAAGTCAGCTAGGGTCCCCATTGGGGAGAATACCTGAAGGGTCAGCTCTGGACTTGTTCCACAGGTTCCAAAACGTGTCCCAAATTTTGGAGGTCTTCCGAAGCAACTCATGAGACAAGACGTCGTGTCAACTGGTTATTTTTTCTTACAGAACAAAGTGAACTGGTGGATGTTGAACGGAACCGTTACCACTGCTCAAATCCTGATCGAACTTAGCCAGCCACACTCACGGAATTATCAGTTTGCAGTTGCTTCTGAGAAATCTGGAACGAGCGCGGGAATGTCTAAACCATTTCTTACATGTCTGTATGAACGCGATGGAGGTAAGGGACAAAAAATATCAGAGTGGTGCAATGGAGACTTCGGTGCCTGTCACCTCTGAGGTTCCAGGTTCGATTCCCAGTCGGACTCGGTAGTCAAGTGATAGAGCAGGCAAGTCTCTCTGACACCGTTCTTGACTCACGATTAACTCTTTACTGTTTCGGTGTTCATCTCAAAACCCAAAATTTCATGAAAAAAATGTTACCGTCGTTATTTTTTAATAACAGAAAACCCAGTCATTCAGCCCTTGAGGTTCGACGCCAAGAAACAAGGACAGAAGAGTCTAACGTTCGATATAACGCCGCAGGATTGTAAACGTGGACACCGGCAGATTATATCCATCATCATCAACTTAATACAGGTGAATGCAAAGGGTGAAACAGACACAGGTAGGTGATCTTATGTGTTTTACACTGCTGTCGTATTTTTCGTTTAGGTATTTCAGCAGATATTACTGTTGTTCATGTATATCTCACAGAGCAGTTCATAGCAAATGCACATGGGTACGTGTAACCAGCTGTGCACTTATTCATCTGCCAGACGAGGTTGCTTGTGCCAACTGCCAAGCATAAAAGCCCATTTCCGACTAGGACAGTTCCTGCTGCCTTTTGTGGTGTGGTTTTCACTGGGTTTGGAGAATCCTACGATGATTTGCCCCATAAAGTTTCCACAGCCACTTTAAAAATTGCCCTGTAAGTTTCACAGCAGCCGGGGAAAATGGGCCCTTAGGTTTCCTTTGGCAAAAAGAAAGATGGCCCCGGAAGTTTTCACAGCGACCTGAAATGGTGCTGTAAGCCTCACAGCAGCATGAGTGATTTTCACAGCATCTAGAAAGATTACCACAGCACCTACAAAGATATCCGCAGCATATAGAAAGATATCCACAGCATCTAGACAGATTCCCAAAGCCCATCTACAGCACTACATACTCGGGTGAACCATAATCAATTATGATATATTGCAGGTTACAACAAAACGGTGACGATAAGGGCACCAAACTCAATTTACAAACACGTATTTGAGGACCTCGAAGACAGCACCTATTATAACATTAGCCTTACAGCTGTCTGCCGCGATGGGTCTTACTGTCAACATTCTCCGGCGGCTAAATGCAAGACGATAAATACAAGACGACATTCTCCGGCGGATAAATACAAGACGACTACTCCGCTGCCATTTGTACCGGCAATTGTATTCCCTCCTTGGGCAATATGTGTCGCCCTCTTTGTGAGTTTGACCTTGCTGTCCGTGGTTGGCCTTAGAATATACAGGTAAGCGCCCATGAAAGTGATATAGAAAATGTTTACTGCTGACGTGGTTCCTTCTGTGATCAGACCAGCGGAAAATACAGTGACAGAGCTCAACTTGAGCAAGTGACAGACAGCTTCAGGTGGCCAGTAATTAGAATAATGGTGACAACTGATAACACTGGCTCTGGCATGTGTCTGGAGACAAGAATGTTTATAGTACCAATATCACTCAGCAGGGTATTCGAAATCCTGGATACTGGAGACTGGAGACTGGAGAATGGACAATGGAGAGCGTCATTGTTCTCCGCCACCTGGATCAACATCGCATCAAGGATATTCAGTAACAGGTATAACACCAATGGTGCATTACTTGTTGGAAAAAATAAATTGAAATTGAAATAGGGTGCCTACAGTGTGGCCCAGACTTTTTCACATCAAACTATATGGATACAGCATTGCATAGACTAAAATGCACTTCGTACAATACCGTTCCCAATTAGGGGAATGAGGAAAATTTTAGTTCACCTTGTGGAGATTTTAATTGGGCTTCAATGGGAAAACCTTGGGTTTCTGGTACATTTTGCAGACTGGGCTTGGCAGACCAGAAGTTGGACGAACCATGAAAAAGTGATTAATATGGGATTCATCAGAAACAGGCATAGGGCTTCTAGTTGTGCCATAGAGGGATTAGATGTGAAATTGAGAGGGAAAATTGCCTTCTGATTGAGGTTATTCGAAAACCCTGTTGTTAACGTAGGCTCGTCGCCAGTGCTGTATGTGAATCCAGGTGGTGGAGAACAATGTCGCTCTCCATTTTCCACTCTGTCTCCAGTAGCCAGGGTTTTCGAATACCCATATCAGCCAGCACACATACATTGTCGTGCAGTCAGTGCAGCTTTGCATGGATCCAGAATAATGGGAACAGGGGGCGGTGGATCAGTTTTGGTTGGGGATCGTGTTGGAAGTGGGCAGTGTGGACCTCTCCTCACACCCGACAGCTTTAATAGCTGTCGAGTGTGAGGAGAGGTGTCTACGTGTTTAGCCATATACCAGCCTGATGGCGACAGGGTTCTTGGAGTGACGTTTTGTGGTGTCAGATCATGCAGCGAGAGTGGAATTGCTGCGGTATGTAACTTTTTGGCAGGGGAAAGAAAAATAATATCGGAACAAGTCTACTTCCAACCACAGAAAACGTACGTGAAAGGAAAAAAATGGGGAGAAAAAATTCTTCCTCCAATTGGACTCGAACCCACGGATATCGGAAACAATCCACTACCCATGCTGTGACCACTGGGCTACCGGGCTCAACCCGACGGCGAGGAATATTTAGTGATACAAATGCCGCGATGGTCTAATTATTCACAATTTTATCGGCTTATAAGAAATAGTTCGGGCGGAACTAAGTAGGTAATGATTAATGACTTTTGCCATGCCCTCGTTATTTCTAGTGTTCAGCTCCATTGTAACCTACCTTACTAGGGATGCATTACATGAATAAGCCGTGGTCTGACTTAAGCCTAGTTTATACTTCGACGCAGGACCATCGGCGTCCGACGCACGATCAAAATCTGTACGCCGACATAAGCCTACTTCATTATGTTGGCATCCATATTTTGATCGCGCGTCGGACGCCGATGGTCGTGCGTCGAAGTATAAACTAGGGCCGAATGGGTCAATGTCGTCCTGGGTATACCTTATGTTTACCCAGGATTATCCTGGGTAATCCTTTTCTTTACCCAGGACGGCCCTGGGTAAACATAAGGATCCTTAACTTTACCCAGACTGGAGTTCCCGAGTGGTGTAGTGAGGTTGATATTCAGCGTAAATCATGAAATGAAGGGTGGCCTCGAACTAGGCCTATAGCTCCTAAGTCCTTGAGAATTTACTATCGGTCCCTTTTGAAAAGTTGTAGGGATTGGTCTTTTCTCCCTATTCCACACCCCGGAGTAGGTATAGCGGTAATTTTCAGCCCTTTCGAGTTATGATCGTACTGCGTGTTCTGCAAAAAGTAAATTCATGAAAATGACGAAATGCACACGGATTATACATGTTCTACCTAGGCCTATCGCTCCTAAGTCCTTGAGAATTTACTATCGGTCCCTTTTGAAAAGTTGTAGGGATTGGTCTTGTCTCCCTATTGCAAACCCCGGAGGAGGTATATCGGTAAATTTCAGCCCTTTTTAGCAATGATCATCCTGCATGTTCTCTGCCGAAAGAGACGCACGTACCAAATTCCATCCTCGGAGCGATCAGCAGGATTCGGCGGGAACTCCCAAGCTGGGTAAAGTTAAGGATCCTTATGTTTACCCAGGATGATCCTGGGTAAAGAAAATGATTACCCAGGATAATCCTGGGTAAACATAAGGTATACCCAGGACGACATTGACCCATTCAGCTAAACTATGCTTTATGCATTGAAGAGAGTGACAGGTTCCGAGCGTTCTTCGGCACACTTCCGAAGCCCTTCAGTGAGCTCATGAATGTAGGCCTATGGTTCTCAATTTGATGACGTATTATGACAATTTTTTGGCTTATTTTTCGCATGTAAATCATATTTCACAATAGCTTTGAAAGACCCACCCGACTTGAACAGCGTTGAATAACCTTCCGCAGGCCTCCATAAAGAAATTTCGCCTTCATTACCGCATAGAACGACCATTTCAGGAGGTCAGATTTCGTCTCCAATGCTGCGTTCACACCTATTGCGCATCGAAATCGGTTTCCGTAAATCGAAATACGGAATTCGATTTGGTTACGCTGGGTCGGGTCACACTACAACTGAACCGATTTTGATGCGAAACAAAACACGTTACACTCTCAACCCACAATAAAGTGTTTCCTGAGAACTACTGTATAGTATGCATTAATCGGTCGGCCCGCGAAACTTGTTCGAATGGAAAATCGTTGAATATCCGCGTTCTAGGCCTAGTTAAGTTGATACGCATCTCTCCATACAACACCATGTCAATTCAAATGAATTTTCTGCTAGTGCCTTTCTTGTTGTGAGTAGGCCTTGGACAACGAAGAAATGTGACACGATGGTCATTCACGCAAGCAATGAATGCAGACGAGTAGGCCTAGCACTAATGAAATTGACCGGACCACTATTCTCGCGGATGACGGGTTGATCAATAATTACCCTGAACCTGAATATTCAACGATTTTCCATTCGAACAAGTTTCGCGGGCCGACCGATTAACGCATACTATACAGTATTTCGATTTGGCTGACGCGCATTGAAACTTTCGTTAAATCGGAATAAAAGTGATCTATTTCGATTTGAGTGTGACGCGTTGTATCGAAATAAGCCTTTATTGCGAATTCGATTCGATATAAAACCCTAGTGTGAACACGGCATAAGGTGGTGTGAATCGATGTGGCCCGCCTTAGTGTCGGTGTTCAGGGTCCTTGCGTCCAGGAATGTCATGAAAACAAACTAAGTATGGTAGTGGTAGCCGTGTTGATCGTTAATATCCAAATCGAAAAAAGGACGGTAACACCGATTTCTATGATCAACTTTTTAATTTTACATGTTTGGTACATGCTGACTCAAGCTTTCGACACTATACGGTGTCTTCCTCAGGAGTGAGGGAAAATATTAGGACCCAAGAATATGAATCAAGTGAAAATCCCAGAGTAAACAACAACATAACAAGTAATTAAGAAAACAGAGGAAGGGGTGGTCAAGCAGAAATAGGTAGACAAGGGGAATTGTATAAAAACACAGAGACTGAGAAGCTAGANTAGGCATATAGCGGAGCGCCTGTAAAAGGCAGGGGACCAGTGTTGCACAGTAAAAATAACGTACATCGATCGTTTATGGATGAACTGGGTCACCTTAAAACGTACAGTAGCATAGCGCCTGTATTCAGGTCTCACCACACAGTCGACTTACAGTTACTCAGGGGAAAGTGGGACATCTTTAATAGGATGCTCGTGGCTTCCAATAATATCTACCGGTACTTCCTGATTAAAGCGTGGCCAGAAAAGCCTGGTTTCTCTGGCCATCGATGGTGGCGCTGACTGATATTTACGGTACAATGCCCCTCGCCTGCTCGCCCTCAGGCCAGCGAACCGTTGTTGCCTTTAGGCTTGTTTTATTTTCTTTCTGACACCTTCTTATACCTTTGTTCTAGACCTTTCTTGCTTCTCAGTCTCTGTGTTTTTATACAATTCCCCTTGTCTACCTATTTCTGCTTGACCACCCCTTCCTCTGTTTTCTTAATTACTTGTTATGTTGTTGTTTACTCTGGGATTTTCACTTGATTCATATTCTTGGGTCCTAATATTTTCCCTCACTCCTGAGGAAGACACCGTATAGTGTCGAAAGCTTGAGTCAGCATGTACCAAACATGTAAAATTAAAAAGTTGATCATAGAAATCGGTGTTACCGTCCTTTTTTCGATGAAAACAAACAACATTTTACTCGTTAAGCCTAGGTCACAAATGCACCGGGCGCCGTACGATTTTCCCCACCCAGCGGCTTGCTGTGCATTTTTGAGACTGAAACTCAGATCTAAGCTGAATTATGCCGAAATCGCCTCAATGGATAAGCGGAAATTAAACTAGATCAAACTGGGCACCGTAGAAATTGGCCAAAATGTCTGTTTTTACTCGCCGTACGGGCCCCGGAGTGGATATGTGACCTAGGCTTTAATTGAGCCCACATGAAGTGCAAGTTGAACTCTTCTGAGACAAGGTCAGCTGTCAAGCTACAGTAAAATTACATTAGCATCAATCACACTCAGACGCGACTGCATTATCCGCTGGTCTGTGATATTTTTTCGAGATCTCTCATTCAGAGATGTATAAAACTTGTCCTCTATTCATCCTCAGTCAGTTTATTTCTGTGGCAGATTCTACAAAACAGTGACGAGCGAGAAAGGAAAGGTGGCTATCAAAAGGATACCAGCAATCACGAAGACTCCGGTAAGGAGTAGACCAGGTTGACCTGATTAAAGTCAGGGGTTTGGTTACTCAGCATGTCCCAATCAACACAGACCTCAAACATACATCTGCAGGACCTCCAGAAGTTCAACTGGTTTTGCAGAATGACATAACCTTGCTTAGTGGACACTTCTGTTGGCAGGACACCTCTCTATTAAGGACACCAAAATTGAGTTGCAAAGTTGTCATTTCTATTCATTTTGACCTCCTTAATCAGGACACCTCTCAAATTAGGACAGCACCAGTCTATCCCAAAGGTGTCCTTATAAGGACACCTTTGGGATATGAGCGAGGTCCTACTGTAATAGACTATGTCACTCCAAAAGAGTGCAGCACCTGATGGGGGCAGCGTCATAACGTCCCGCATGTCATTTCTGAATGCCATGACGTGACTCTGGGAACAAAATCCGGTTTCAGCGATCCGGAAACAATTCATTTTTTTCTTCTCACGTCAAGACATCATGAAATGACGTGCGGGACGTCATGACACTGGGCCCGGCAGGTGCTGCACTCTTTTGGAGTTATATCGTCTTTTCCTGCAGAAATGACTGACTCTTTCTCCACTCAAGAGATTATGACCGCCAGGCACCAGGAAATGGGGTTGGCTGGTTATATGTACTGTAAAAGTAGAATTAGGCATGGTGTCCACTTGGCTGTTTGGACTAGGAGGCTGTTTGAGGTACAGTGGGTTGCAAAAGTATTCATACAGATGTTTTTTTCACCTCATTCGCAAATTATGCTGAGATTCGAAGTAATATTCATACATGTTAGTTATCACATAAGAACTCAACTCTCAAAACAAAAATCTTTAATTTTCTTTAACTGATGACAAAAATATCGAAATATCAAAATATCATGAAAATCCTACTTTCTTCTCATTGCAATAAGATTCTGAAAAATCCCTTAAATATGAATCTATAACTAATTGTAAGATCCTGTTGATTAAATCGGTTAAAAAATATCATCTCACTTTCGTGGTATTTGATAATCTCAAAATGGTATCGAAAATGAAAAAGTGAGATTTCCCACGACATTTTGGGTTCATATTGTAGTCCTTGTCAATAATCCAAGCTTGTGAAGTTTCAAATCTGGACCACTGACATTGACAAAGAAATTTCATAAAAACTCCGTTCCCATGCTAAGTTTAGTCATTTTTGGGTTTTTTTCAAAATATCAATAACATTAAAATGAGAAAAGATTTTATGACAGTTTTTTCACCATGCACCTCAGAAATCATTGTAGAATCACATTCCAGTCACTTTTTTTTTATATTCTTCAAAGTAAAAAAAGTATGAATTCCATGATATTTGAGATCGTGATATTTTGAGAGAAATTCGATTTTTTTTGTTCTGAAATTTGAGTTCCGACGTGATAATTAATATATATGAAGATGAGTTCAAATGTCCACATAATTTGCGAATAAGATGAAAAAGTCATTGGTATGAATACTTTTGCAACCCACTGTATATCATGGCAGGCTGTTTGCAGCCAATGAAGACCTAATGGGTTAAGAATCAAATAAGATTGACAAATACTTGGTTTGTTTCAGTATCTGGATGAGAATGGTGTGAATAACGAGTTCTATGAAATCACTTTGGACAGCACTTCCCTCTCCGGCAAGGTACACAAACGGTCGGAATCTGAGAGTAGCAGCACAGACGCGGAAAGCAGTACAAACAGGGAACAACATCGGTTGATCCCAAATGGAAAATCTGTTAGTACCGTATGCTGTTCATCATTCAGGGTTTATCTAGGATTTCAGATGGGCACGGTGCAAACTTTGTGAAAAGGGCATTTCAAACTTGAAAAGGGCAATTTTCATTCGCGACATTTCTACTATGGAATATGACATGTTTGAGAAGCTTGCCAGTTAAAAAGGTCTCTGTAACTCCAGTCAGCAGCCAATTTAGGCCAGCGTCTAAGGTGAAATGACCAAAAGGGACCATGACAAAGGGTCTGGGGGCACTGGGACTTAAGGAAAACCAAAACTTTTTTAGGGACATGGCACCCAGGGGGTTAAAAAGGGCACATCGGCGCTCCTTTTAGGGGCACGGCGTAGCGCAGTGCCTCTCTAAAATGGCCTAGATACATTATATTAAACCCTGTCATTTCAGTGCCGATAGACAGTATTTGGTGAATACGTACGGCAGGAGGAAACTGAATTTCCCAGAGAAAACCTGTGCTGTTAAAGGGAGTCATCACCCTTTTACTACATGACGTAGAGTCTGACTGGGGATTCAACCTGGAACCTCAGAGGTGACAGGTGCTGTTTTTCCACTGCACCATTCTGAATGCCGTAACAGTTGAGTATTAACCCATATATCTTTCCTTCAGAAAATGTATGCTCCACGGCGCCTGATGAGTCCTGTGAGTGACGTTGAGGGTGCCTCCGGTGGAGATTACGATGATGAATATGGTAAACTGACGATGAAGGCTCCAGGTCTTCAACCCGAGGCAGGGAAGGTCGATACAGAAGGATATCTAGTTCCGAACATTGCCGATGACCTGGACGAGGAGGGTTATTACAAGCCTAAGTCATCGTCTGGAGAATCGGGTGACGAACAGACTAAAAAATTACCGCAGGCTCTCGTATTGCAGGACCATGAGTTTGTTGACTCCTCATCTTCGTCAGATGATAGCGATGATGAGGATTCCTACGGGAAAGTCTCGCACGAGATGGTTCTCGGTCCAGGTGGATATGTGCAAAGAAACGAACCAATAGCGAGGAGTACGCCACCACGCACATTTACTCCTATTGAACAAGGACCTGGTGGATATTGCACCATAAGTCCAAACGCTGCTCCACAAAGATCGCAGGAGAACTTAACCGGGAGTCCCGATCTACCGATTTTAAATCTACAGCCTGTGGACACAAATGGTATTGGCCCGCTGCCCCCGTTTACTCTAGCGGGGAGTAGCAGTGTAGCAGCCCCAGTGGGAAGTAGCAGTGTAGCAGCCCCACCTCCTGTTGATGTACTTCTCCCAGATTCTCCACCTCGGCCTGTTGGCAATTCGAATGTGTTGCAAGAACCCGCGATTAACTCTCCTCTGTTCACCGTGAATGGGTACATCCAGCATCCGCCTGATCCTGTTGTAATGGGTCAGGACCCGCTGAATTTTACGTCCCGACCGAACGGTTGTTTGGGAATTCCTGGCGAATATGACAGCGAGGATGATTCAAGCACGACGTTATCAGACTCTGGTGTAGCCTAGGCACTATTGGTGCATTCCCACGAGCTCTTCAGGGAATGCCTGTAAACGGAGGGTACGTGCAGCGACCGGATCAGTTTGTAGTCGAGGACACCTCAAAACCGGACCATATGAAAAATATAGACACATCCAGTGGAGCAAATCATTCAGAACCAAATAACGCCAGTGAACATTCCATCGCGAACTGCGCAGGACGACCGCCGAAACGGCGGTTACAAAGTGGATATGTTATGAACTGTTCAGAGCCACCACCACTTATCCCAGTACCAAACTCGTTGAGTTCAAATAATTCAAATTCAGACAATTCTGATAGTGTGCAATCAGTACCCTCCGTCGACACAGACGCTAACCGAGACAATTCTGCTATACGAATGCGCTACCTTCCCAGTGACACTGGATGCTGGAGAGCATCAACCACAGTCAGGGAAAACTGAGGAAGGAAGTAAAAACACTTCAGAAACTTCAAGGGAACAAACTCCCAGTGCTATTTCTAGTAACCCGGGCCTATCTAATGGCTACGTGGATAGATCAGTACTTGTGGGTACCTCAGAGACACCTATTGGGGACTGAAAAACTAACCCGCCGGATGAAGATTCTCATTGTGAATCGGGAGATGAGGATGAACCAAAAGTTGTGAATTCTGGATACGTGTCCAATAATGTCATGCATGTTTGTTAAAAATTTAGGAATTCTAAAGGCACTTTCACCGAACGGGATTCTGGTCGGCTTTGTGGTGCAGTTTCTGCCAGCCAATGTGCAACTTCAATGAAGCGTCCACACAGGGAGAACCTGCATGCCGTACGATTTCTGCGTGAACCTTCATGGAAATAGCGTTGAAGCCATTGGTTTGTGGGAACCGCACTGCAGGATGCTCTAGAATCCGGTTTTGGTGAGAACACGCCTCAAGCACGGTGATTTTATGCACTGCAGATATATCCTGCCCTCTGGTGGTAAACAGCAGTATCACTGCTTGTGAACGATGGGATATGGTCGTTTGATGTAAAAGCTCATATCATACTAAAGAAGTACATAGTAGCGTAGAGTATTAAGCGGATATTTCAATCGAACTTACTCCCTTTGATCTGGGCAGTCCAATGATTTTCCATATCATAGAAGCTCTGGTGTAATACCTGTGTAGCCATTTTCTCCCGGCATTTCATTCTAGACGCAACATCTTTATTGACAAACTTAGGTGCATTTCTTCTACTGCATCTTAGTGCATGCAACATTGTACATGTACGCTTTCGAATTTAAAGGCACACATTCATGAAACATTATTTGCCTTTAAGGGCAACTTCTACATGCATGTATGCTATCTCCAGGCGTCGATTGTCTTCACGCTGGCGCTTACAATCTCTGCCACCAAACGCCGGAATACTTACTCTCCTTCCGCAGCAAGAAAAATAGTGCGTATGAAAATATCAACAACTACTATCTTATCATCGTTTATTTCACAGTAACATTATGTTTTTGTAATTGTTGCAACATTTAAGAGTATGAAAGGTATAATTAAATTTTGTACGTTTGTGCCTGAATAAAAATGCCAAAAATCCTGGCAAACGTAAAGTTGGTGATGCGGCCATTTGGTGGCAATGGTATCACCAGCGCAGCGGAAGTTGATACCGATTGTGCGCAGTATGGCATGTATGGTGTGGAAATTTCTATTTGTGCGAATAAGTGGCAGCATTGTGCAATCTAAAATGCTTTATACCAAAAATAGATAGAGACTTTATCTATTTTTGTTTGTACCAAAGTTGTGTTGGTTTTTTCATCCGAGAAGTGTTTTTATTCGAGCGATAATTTGGAAATTGCAAACAAGTGGTATTCACTGTTCTACGAGATAACTGATCATCTATATTATAATTGACGGTGGCGCTTTAACTTCGAACACGAACTCCTCCGTGGTTTCTGATCGAAATCGCACCATTTTCACAGGAAGTGTTGAGAATGACATGGGGGTGGCCCTTAAGCGGGTGGCATTACATTTTTTTACCCTTAAAGGAGCACGGTATTGGATCTCAAATGCGTTATTTGACTGCCGACGTAGAGGGAGCCACCTAGCGGCAGTAAGACGAACTACAAAAATGCATTACAAAATGTACGCAGTAATTCGGGTCATTCGCCGAAACGTAGTTAGACCCTCGGGTTGGAGAGTGGCGCGGTGGCGCCGGCTGTCGAGAAAAAGTGGCAATACCGTGGTCCTTTAAGCGAATAAAATGCAGGAAGAAACTTCCAATGATTTGCAATGCCCACTAGCCTGGTTTCGCTGGCCACCGTGTAGATGGCGCTGCGTACGCAACACCATCTACGGTGGCCGACGGAACCAGGTATAATGCATTGTCTTCAACCAGGCAGGGTGATAAGAAAATAGGAACTTCAACACATAAAACTGCTGCCATCTGCTTCCCATAGGCCTAGATTATTGTCCGAGGAGTTGGCCCCCACTAAACATTTTCCTCCCACACAGAGACGTCCAGCAAAATGCCATCCTCTGGCCACATGCATCCTGTGAATGTGCTCGCCACGGGTACCATGCTAGTTTTAGCAATGTAGAGATATAAACATATCTGATGATTCAGAACTGATCATTTGATTTTATCATGGTAGCTACTGCTACTGTAAACCCCTTTTATTTTTGTGTGCCATTTGTTTCAGGATTAAATATGGCAGCAATTTCATATCTATGCATCCTTGCAAACTTTAAAGTAAATGCACAGTCCTAAGGAGCCAAGTTCTCATTGTTCCATTTCAACTCAACTTAACGAAACAGTGATGCATTTTAGCACTACCATACATGTCTGCTGAAAAGTACATGGAACACTGTATTATTGTTTTCGCAGCTTATGTACCTTCCTGTATTCAAAGCTACTAAAATGTTGGGGTTTATGGTATAACTGAAGACATGTGGAAGATGGAACATGTTCACTCTGTTACCATACATACATGTATATATTATTAATTATGAAGTTTGTCTGTTGTACATTTATTTTAAGACAAATAACCATGGGCATTTTATTGGTGACTTGTGTAGGTTTTCAAAGAGAGTGTAAAAGCCTTGTTTCCACTACAGCGGTCTTCCTGCTCACATCCACAGGTGGGCAAGTCCCTGATCAAATTCGTGATACTTTTTTTACTTGTTCAGTGTGGTCTCTGCAACTCATGGCACCAAAGGACCATAAGTACCCTGCATCATGTCAGGCTCTTGTCCTTCTATGCTC
>NMRB01005537.1:2883-20503 GCA_002633025.1 Notospermus geniculatus
AGAAAGGTGTCGATTCCCCAAGATTGTGAAGAAAGGTGTCGATTCCCCAAGATTGTGAAGAAAGGTGTCAATTCCCCAAGATTATGAAGAAAGGTGTCAATTCCCCAAGATTGTGAAGAAAGGTGTTGGTGCCCCAAGATTGTGGAGAAAGGTGTCAATTCCCTAAGATTGTGGAGAAAGGTGTTGATTCCCCAAGATTGTGAAGACGGTGTTGGTACCCCAAGATTGTGCCGAAAGGTGTCGATTCCCCAAGATTGTGAAGAAAGGTGTCCATTCCCCAACATTGGTGCCCCAAGATTGTGAAGAAAGGTATTGGTGCCCCAAGATTGTGAAGAAAGGTGTGGGTGCCCCAAGATTGTGGAGAAAGGTGTGGGTTCCCTTTTTCCAAATAACACTGTGGAGGAGGTGAAAGATATTCATATGGATGGTGAAACTTACTGCAGTTCATGCCAGCAACTTCCCACTTGTTTACGGAGTACCCGCCATCGATGGTGGTACCGTCCTTGGCAACGCAATAACACCTGGAAATAGACAATGAAATACCCGTACGTTCGTTCCTAGGCCTAGGCCTACATAAAAAGGCACGTAACTAAAGTCTGTGCCAGCCAAGAGTGTAGTGGCACTGCATCAATAAGCCTATCAGATTTCATCCAGGAATGCCAGGCAGACCACAGGAAATACATTTGACCACATGGGTGGTTTATGGCTCGTTGACAGTGTTAATTGCCTGCACTGCTGGGTGCCATTTGATCTTGCCGCCACACTCTTGGCTGGGACAGACTTGTCCAGCTGGCCAGATAACCACCTGTTCAGATATCCAGTGAGTGGCAGGCCTGCCACTTCTGGACACTTCTATTGAGGGGTGTTCAGAAGCGAGCAATAAGAACCCCTAACAGGGTGTTTAAGAAATCAAACGATAAACGTTAACTTTATTTTTTACCCGCCGAAAATGCCGTAATCTGGTGAATTCGCAGTATGAAAAATATCGTTTGATTTCGTAAACTCCCTAATAATGATGCCAGGGTAACATTTATCGTCCATATTCGTTACAATGCAATGTAGTGTTACTTTTTATTTTGGGATGGGATTATATCTTACTTACAGGGATCCCTGGCACTGGTATGGGGAATAGCTTCCGTCAGCTTCACAACTTGGTGTGCTGGATTCAGAAGCAGCGAGTCTATCATTGCAGGCGTCTGTGGTTGGAAAAAAAGATCATCTCCCTTTTAGACAGTGTTCGAGGCAGTTACAATCCTAAACGGACAGTCCTTGGTTCGAGACATGCAACAAAATGGACGCTTAGCGAGAGATAGCCGTTTGGTTCTTTCTACTTACATGCACACTTCTTGCTTTGAAAATCACACTTCAGTTTTCCCTCGCATTCAGAAGTGTTCACAGGGGCCGAACAGTTATCACCCACCTCTGAAATCAAAGAGACGCTTTCTAAATCATTTTCGTCGGAGGTAGAGATTGTGACAGGTCACACGTCACAAGTAAGCTTACGTCACCTCAAGTTACATCACACGTCACAAGTAAGCTTACGTCACCTAAAGTTACATGTAGTTTCAACTGGCAAGTATTAAAGGCTTGTTGTACTTGACTCGATGACTCGATGGCGCGATGACTCGAAGGCGCGAAGAAGGCCAATTAAATTTCCTGTATATTGATGGGTGCATGCCTTATTTTAATTCGAGTTCCACTTCAAAACACTGGGTTACGATGCAACATTTTTAGGAAGATGAAATAAGCCACCTCTGGCATATTTTTATAACCATCGTTAGACATGTTAAACCACATACCTATTCCCATGTTTAGTATAACTCTAAAGCCGTGACGTCATTGGCGTTTAGAATGCATGATTGTGGTTGTGCGTGAAGCAGCGGAATTCATTCAAAACTTCTTTTTTTTTCGTTCAAGTGTTTTGAAGAAGTGCAATTCAAGAATTTAATTTTCATTACATAATAAAAAATATCAAAGAATTGTAAAAATTTGTTCCAAGATCTGAAACTTTTCGTCCAAGATTGTCACGTGCGTCTTGCCAAGATGCAAGTGGCCACAAAACTCATGACGTCATGAAGTACATGAACAACCCGGGTGCATTTCGTCATTTTCATGAATTTACTTTTTGCCTGGCAGCTCTGACACATTGGGAAACCTCTGGCATAGAACATGCAGTAGGATCATTGCTCAAAAGGGCTGAAAATTACCGCTATACCTCCTCCGGGGTGTCCAATAGGGAGACAAGACCAATTTCAACAACTTTTCAAAAGGGACCCATAGTAAATTCTCAAGCACTTAGGAGCTATAGGCCTAGTTCGAGGGTACCCTTCATTTCATGATTTACGCTGAATATCAACCTCACTACACTTCTTGGTAGCTGGGGACACTACGTCGGTCCACTTCCGCCGTTGATCCATACCACTTCTTAGAAATAACCAGCTGAATTTCATTGAATAATTTTGGCGGTCATCGAGTCTTCGCGTCATCGAGTCAAGTACAACAAGCCAGTATTAAACAGGGTTTTCGGTAACCCGAGCTCCCGGGTCAAATACGCGCGAAACAATCATCTGACGCACGACCAAGAAGCCCAAGGTTTTCGGAGTATCATCCTGAGAATAAGGTCATTTCACTCGGCCATCGCCGCCCTTGTGCCCTCACGACTGTTAGGAAGGGAATTTGCTATAAGAGGCGTCACCTTTCGGAGAACGGCCACAACATGGGGAAAGCCCTCCTAAAAATAGTACGGTGACGCAGCCAAATCAGCGTAGTCGACGCCTACCTCCACAGCCATGACAGCACAGCCAATAGAATTTTATTGACGACCGGAAGAAGTCAATCTGGGCAAGTGCAGGATGCCTCTACTGTAAATTTATCACACTTCAAATGCATTTTCTGAAGTCATCAGATCGAACTTCAGATTACCAATAGGCTCAAATTGTTCTAAACATGTTTATCTATTGCAAGACGTTGACATTATCTTGATTTTATAATACTCAGCTGAGAAAAATACAACCTTCGGCACAAAATTCCGGCAGTTTAGCTCGGAAGCATGAGAGTCGTGGCAATTTTAATTACTGAATTTACTGAATCTTGGAATAAGATCGCCGAACAATATTAACGTTATCATGGAGAAGGGAATTCCCGCTGCATATAAACATTGTGGTATCAGTGCGGCTATTCAAATCTTGGGATACGCTGGGGAAGAAGTTCCGGTACGTCACACTCGAGCAGACGATGCATCAGAAAATCGTCGCTTACTCCTTCAGTTTAAAATGTGATGAACTTTAATAACCTCACATAACAATGTCGAGTTATGCCCCTTCCATTATGATTGCCTTTATCGCGAGATTATTGCAGATTCGTGTCTATTTCACACAAAATACACGCATAACCCCATGTTCACATGCATTTTGCCATTTTGCAAGGGTTAGCCGTGGATCAGGGACGGATTCCTTCAGCATGGCATTAACACGGTAAATTCAGATTATTTTTCAATCATTTCCATGCGTCGAAGTATGTCCAGTGTGGAGAAATATCAAGAAATGTACCCAGCTGGAGTACGCTGGGACAGACCACCGAAATTTCATGGTGTACGCTGGGGCAGACGGTATAGTATTGAATACAATACATGTGTGCATATCAGCGGCTCGCAGGGTGCATAATCACCGTGGCCGAGTGGCAAAGCAGCCTGCCCATAAAGCAGAAGGTCACGGGTTCGATACGCGGGGCGTATAAATTTTCTTTGCCTTGACTCATTTTTTTAGCTCACCCGTGAGCTTTAGTCGTCAGTCAGCGTCCGTCGTCGTCCGTCGTCTGTCGTCCGTCGTCGTCCGTTAGCAGGGCACGTTTCATAACCGCTGGAGCTGTTGATCTGAATCTTGGTACCTATATACCCCTAGGTCAGATGACCTATAAAACCAAGTTTCGGTCCGATTCGATTCTTGGTTTGGCCTCCAGGTGGTCAAAACCAAAAACACAAAAAGTGCAATAACTCCTGAACTAATGACTGGATCTTCTCCAAATTTTTATCATAGGTGTATCTAGTTAGGATACATAACATATGTAACGGGTTTTTGATTTGACGTACTTTTCAAGGTCACAGAGGTCAAAGTTCGACAAAAGTAACGAACCTGCCACAGTTCTTAATTATTTCACCGAGAGTCTTCATATCTTGCATAAATATGTATTGGAGGGGTACCTTCAAAAATACCGAGTTTCGGCCCGATCGGATATCCAATATGGCCGCCAGGTGACGTAACCTGAAAATCATCCAAGTGCTAAAACTCAGGAATGGCTTGACCCAGAGTGCTCAAACTTGATATTTACCTCCCTCTTGATGACCTTTACATGCACGTCAAATTTCGGCCTGATTAAACTTCCAATATGGCCGCCAGGTGGCATAACCCGAAAATCATCAAATGTGCTATAACTCAGGAACGACTTGACCCAGAGCGCTCAAATGTGCTATGTGGCTCCCTCTAGATGACCTTTATGTGCATGTGACGTTTTGGCCCGATTGGACATCCAATATGGCCGCCAGGTGCCATGGCATAACCCCAAAATCATTGAAGTCCTACAACTTGGGAATGACTTGACCAAGATTGAACATAGCATAATGACAGAGAGAGGTGTATGTCAGGTATGAGCAAACGGGTGAGCACATGGTCCATGGACCATTTCATTTGTTTTTGTTTCTTCTTTTACCTTTCTGTCACCGTGATCGCTAGGTATTGCGTGGTCGCCGTCGATTTTTCGTAGGGGTGGGCAGCCATCCCTGCGCGTTCACATGTTCAGCCAAGCTCTTCCCCGGCGTGAGATTCGTGTGCAGTGAGTTCCTCCACATTCCTCCCTTCTCCCCAACCATACTTATTCGACACAGCGAACCCCTGTAGCCACCAGGCTTGTTCCAATTTTCACCGTTTCTGTTTAGTGCGACACTTGAATATGATCACTACAATTAATGCCAGTGCTTCGAATGTGCCTTGAATGACCAAACATTTCACCGTTTGAGTGAATTTATTGCCTCTGCTTGCATGCGGCTTGCGTTTTTGCTAGTACTGAAGAGGAAAACGCCAGGAAGTTTCGACACATTCAGATATGACCAGATATCCTGCAGAGACCCCAACTTGACCGGCGGATTGTATTCACCGCCGCTACTAGAAACGGGCAGAAATATGATTCAGCTGTAGTGGCGAAGTCTTCACTTGGAGGTACCTAATATGAATTTCAATTGATAACATGTACATCGTAACATGTCTCACATGTAGGGTGTACCAAACTTTGCTTGAAAATGGGTTTAAATACATTTCCTGATGAAAGTTCATATTTTGAATCAGTCTTCCCCAGCGTACACCACTTTGGCTAGGCATATCTGCCGCAGCGTACACCGCTGTGTCTGCCCCAGCGTATCCTAAATTCGACATATTTCCATTTTTCTCGGTACGGAATGCATGCTTTTTCATAAATGTGC
The DNA here is from genome assembly GCA_002633025.1 of Notospermus geniculatus. Taxonomy (NCBI): domain Eukaryota; kingdom Metazoa; phylum Nemertea; class Pilidiophora; order Heteronemertea; family Lineidae; genus Notospermus; species Notospermus geniculatus. The sequence continues at coordinate 8,354 of NMRB01005537.1, forward strand.
CTGAATAAGTTACGACTTTTAATATTTCATCTATTTGACGGTACAACCGCGAAGGAAATACTATAGTACACAGAAATGGAACTGTGGCCAAAAATCCCACCTCGGCAGCTGAATTCCTCTCACCATGCATGAATGGCGAATCTCTCAAAACCAATGCATGTAAATTATGTACCTTATTGGAACATATAACATTATGGTTTATTAATATGAGGTCACTGTCCTTGCAAACAGGGCCTACATAACAAAATGCAACTTGTCGTCTGCTCGAGTGTGACGTACCGGAACTTCTTCCCCAGCGTATCCCAAGATTTAAATAGCCACACTGGGTATAGCCGGTAGCTGTCACAGGTTTCACCAAATCCTTTCGCCCAAAATATCTATGTTAACTTCTTTGTCTTAACCATTGTTTGCCATATTTGGTAGGAACCAAATAGTTGTATTGTACGGACGTCTCGTTAATACTGTGGTTTCCTCTTGTAGGCCTCGCGGACCATGTCGACGTGCATGGCTTAATGCGTCAGGGAATTCCTATTCACTGATATCGGTCGCCGACTGAAATTGGCCACATCTTCGTCATTGGTGGAAATCACGTCTAGCGAGTTCACTACGGCGACCGAGTGCCCAGTTGCAACGCAAGTCGCAACGCAAAATCAGCTTGAAAATCGATGGTGGATTCCCCAATGGAATGTGGAAGTCAGAAAATCAGGGGCGTAGCTAGCGTGGGGGTGGGGGCAGGGGCAAATGCCTCCCCAGAGAAAAAGGTACAAAACAAATATTTGCTCTAAAAGGTCATTTCCCCTCTTCAAGCCAAAGTTATTGTGGTGTTAGATGTGGGGAAAACGCATCTGAGAGGATGTAAATTTTCAATTTTTTTCTGGTGGAAAATCCAACTTCATAATATATTGCCTAACTTCTGCATTCCATTAAGTCGCGCTGAACTTTACAACCGGGGCCAGAACAGAATGTATAACAGGCATTTCTGAGAAACAATGTCACAGTGGTGTCATTGTTCCATTTAGGTGATATAGATACCGCCTATGTAGGCCTACAGTGAACCTCAGTCTCGTGATGGTGTCATCTATTGCGGACACCTTGCTGTCCGTATTTGACAGGTGTCCCCATTTCTGACGTCAAAAATGAACACACGTCATCATTTAGTGGCTGGACTCTGCTGTCCGGAATAGAAAGGTGTCCACTGGCAGAGTGTCTGTTTAGGGAGATTCTACTGTACATCTACAAGTACATTATTGTGTATACGTCATGTCTAAATTTGACGTATCTGCTGACATGGCCGACACTCCCTCATGTTTCCGTATGACCCCAAAACGTTTTGAAGATGTCGTATTCCATGACTGTCAGGCCTTGTGTTAGATAAAAGATATGCACATGCTGCATTTGTTTTTGTTTTTGTTTGCGAGTGGCATTTCCCGATCCATGGTTGACTCAGAATTCAAACATGTCTGTCGAATAAGGAAAGAGGGTTTTTCCGAAATGCGGTTTAGGCCTAGCAAAGACGTTACTGGGCATAGAGACCAGGTTTGATAAACCATAATGTATCTGCCATACTACAGGCTCAATGAGTGCTATGAATAAAGTGCACCAAACACTTTTACTTCTGCATTATGTGTACAGCAAAAATTAAATGAACGGAATTTTTACCCAATGGGTGATTGTAAAGTTGGTGTTGACACCAGGGGTAGCCGCACAGAAACTCCGCTGGTGCTTCGACAGCCTATCGGTGTTAAAATGTATGGGAAAATGTACAGCACTATCGGCAGATGGGCTCCTAGCGGAGTTTCTATGGGGCTACCCAGGTGTTAACACTAACACAAAACACTAACACCAACACCAACTTTAAAATCACCCAATATCGCTAAGGAGTCGAACTAATTCGTGTACTTACTTAGTTGTGTGATGCAGGTCGGACAACAACCGCAAATGCCACCATTTTGCTCGAATCTGTCAGCTCCACAGTGCTGTGACTGAAGCCCTGGGTTTTCGCATACGACGTTATCGCATGCGTCAGGGGGACAGTCAATAGCCCCACGGGCCACAGCGACTAGGACTAATACGAGACTGAAGGCGACTTTCATCTTCGAATTCAAAACGTGGTATGATGTTGAGATCCGGTGACAGAATTCACTTCGTATTACGACCTCCTGTGCCTTGTTTGTACCGCAAACAGGATTAGATATGACTAGCCGGACGTCATTGTATGCAGGTCGCGGAACATGTGTGTCACGTGATCACTGACAATGCTTAAAGACTGGTTGCCTGCCGTCCATATCACGTGATCGGCCGAAAAAGAGCCGAACGAAAACGCACTGATTGGTTAAATCCAAAGAAAGAAAAAGCACAAAAACTGACACACAAAATGATGATAAACAGGAAGTCAATTTCCAGAATCTTAGCAAATTTTCGACCCCAACCAGGGTCTTCTTCAGGCTGGCACTTTCAAGTCGAGCTACCAGAAGTGTAATGAGCTGGATCACAACATTACCAGTAAAACTGAAATGACTGGTTAAATGGTTGCGTTTTGGCCGATCAGGAAAAGAAAGACAGCAGAAAGATTGCGCCTATAAAAAGATGAACTGTAGTGAAAACCATGAGTACTGCAAGAGTCATGTAAAAACGGCCTGACGGACAAACGAATTGAATCAGAGAATTTCAACTTTGCTGACCCATTTCTTTGGGACCCGCCTGTCCGGAACCGATAACGCACCAGTCTTTATTCAAGTTTGTTTTTACAAAAGCAGACAAAGTCGGGTAAAACGAGTCGAGATTCTCACCGTGAATTTACGGTCCCGGGCACCGACAGATCTAGATATACCGCATAATAGTATTAGGTGGTGAAGGTGTCCGTAAAAAATGTAAATAATGTAAAGTACCGTGAGTGACATCGTCCCGCTAGCGATTTTTTTTTCCACTCTGGTTCCGGGCTCAGGTATAGCTTTAGCATATATGACCAATCAGTGCACTCATGTCCTAGATCTATGCCCGACACAATAGCCCCAAAAATGTAACCATAATCGACCATGTCAAGTTTATGCCTATATAAGTGAATTTGCGTCATTTTTTTGAGATGGTTTACATCTTTTTTTGCCAAATTAAATTTGGAGTTGTATTCCGAGGATGAAGCGAAGAAATGGCTTAGTGACTTTGAAAGCAGCAGTCAGATGACATTCAGGGTGTTTTTCACCACTTTCCCTGGTGACCATTTATAAAACTATCCATTACAAATTTAGGCAACGAAAACGCGCATATGCGAAGTGTTTGTGGATCCGTCTTTTTTCCCCATTTCGTGTCTTATATCAGTCAACAACTACATGTACTTTCATCCCAGCAATGTCATGTGGCTTGATGATGTTCATTAATGTTTTGATAAAAATTCCAACAGATCATTTAAACGGAAACTGAGCGAGATAGAATAAGGAAAGTTAATATTTTTCCACATACCTGGAGGCAACATTACGAATCTACATAGGCATGTATTTTGAGACATACAATATGAAGGTAGGCGAAATCGCGCCAAAAAGCTTCCACATGCATTAAAAATGTATTCGTCAACAACAATTCCACGTGTTGATAAATTATGCAGCTGCGACACGAAAAATGGTTGGTCATAAGCTACAGGTGGCAGCACCTCACAACTAAGGCGCCATCGAGAATGCAGTAGGCCCAACTCACTCGCAGGACACTCATTTGTGTATTTTGTCATGCACTACACCGCCTGTACATTCTGATACATGGAAAATACATTTGTTGACAAGGCTCGCCTAGTTTTCAATCCGTTCTGTTCCTAATGAGCCACCGTAGGTACGCGCATGCGCTTCGAGTGCACAGCAGCAGAATTTCCCAGGCAGCAAAAAAACGCTATACCGGAACAGCCACAAGATACCCGCCATCGTCCAACACCACGGTCGGCACACCGCACTCTTGTTAGTAATACTCCTTCCTGTCAGCGGCAAATCCCAACATAGCTCTACGGTATGTTGGAACCGGGAACCAGTCTATCCTCTGTGACGTCAGACACATCGATTTTGGTGTGTGGGGTCAAGGTCAAACGAGGCCGATAACGAACCCTTTTAGGTGGGTTCGGGAACCAAACTACATTTTACGGAAAATGCCCACTGGAGGGCACAATGTAGGTCATATCGCAAAAATTTTTGGGTCTGTTTCGAGCCCTCCCTAGGGACTACGGCTCCACCAACTTTCATGACCCCGGGCCTGGCGGTTGCGAAACGTGCCAGTTTACAGACTACAGACACACACACACACACACAGAGACGGACGCCACTCAGTATACATATGAATAGCTCCGCTGACCTTTGGTCAGCTGAGCTAAAAAAAGGCTTATACATTTGCATTGAATCGCCGGAGGATCTGGAAAAAAATTGGGTATCCCGCCATCGCACCTATAGGTGGAGGAAACTGGTAATTTAGTGCGACATTGGTTCGACGTTTGAATCAGACGGCGACGCGTCGTTAGTCTCACAGGAACAGTCGGCTGCAAAATGCCGTCGTCTTCTTCAGCGACAGGAAAAAGCATCCTCCCACAGCAGGGGTTTTTACCTCGCTCCTCTTCATCCGCTCACACAAACCCCTGCTGAAATACAACAGCCAGTGAATCTGGTGCGGCTGTTCCATACTCCAGTTGCACTCCTTGTACTTTAAGGATAACTTGGAGAAGTAAAATTTCGTGGCTTTACCCAGTTTGATTTTAAAGTTTTGTGCTTTACAAATCACTTACATCTTTCCAGAATTGACTGAATTTTATCACAGAGGTTCCTCCTGTGTATAGGAAAAATTCTTATTATTTTTGATTGTTTATGAAGAGTCATAATTATTTAATATTGACACCCTGAAAATGCTGCATTCTGATTGGGCAATGGTTTTCTGATCGCCTCTGCTTGCCTGGGAGGCCCAATTTCAGCAGGGCTTTGTGTGGAGTGTATGAAGAGGAACGAGGCCAAAGCCCTGCTGTGGGAGGATGGGAAAAAGGCGGATTTATACTTCTGACGCCGTCGCGCACTGTAGGACGCCAGTGTCACGATATTTCACTTGAACGCAATTAACCTACATGTAGGCTAAAGCCTACTTCTTGTGTGGCAAGTAGAATATAACGAATAAGCTGAAGAACAAAGCGGTTTGGTAAAGAAGTTCTCAATTTTATTTCACGCGCCGACTCGGAAAAGACGCATGAGAAACATCGTGAAATACATGAATTACAGTCAGTGTTATTACAATCAGGAGAACCGCAGGATCTTATAGATGGACGGGGATCAGTGAGTTCAAAACATGAGAGTAATGTGACTAATATTTGATTATGGGCTAATAAGTTGGACCACAGGCCCCTGAAGCCTAGTTAGCGGGATTGTCGGTTTAGTTAGCGAGAATATCGGGTTAAACTATTGTAAACAATGGGAAGATAAGGAATAAGACAAGGTAGGCAAAGCGCCGGACCAGATTTGAATCGAGTGACAGCTTCACTTCGGACCCCTCGTACGACCAGAAAACGCCGAGAAACCGAACATTTTTTTGCTTACCACGTCATCCATAAGACTCCAATCATTAAATCCATGCCTAATTTCAGCCATCATTTGCATATTAACAGCACAGGCGGCATCGTTTGTCAGCCGAGAAAGCGAATAATTTTGAAATCCCGCCGTCCACTCTCCCCTTCACACTCCCACAATGCACTGCGTCACAGCAAAATCGGCATTCTGTGGCCAGACGTTTGTGTGTAGCAGTACCGGTACTGCGAAACAAAACTGCAGGCTGCGCGAGACTACCAGCAAGGGGAGAGTGGACGGCGGGATTTCTAAATTATTCGGCATGGATTTAACGATTGGAGTCTTATGGATGACGCGGTAAGCAAAAAATGTTCAGTTTCTCGGCGTTTTCTGATCGTACGAGGGGTCCGAAATGAAGCTGTCACTCGATTCAAATCTGGTCCGGCGCTTGCCTACCTTGTCTTATTCCTTATCTTACCCATTGTTTACAATGGTTTAACCCGATATTCCCGCTAACTAACCCGATAATCCCGCTAACTAGGCTTCAGGGGCCTGTGCTTGGACTTAGGGTCATCCAATCTACACTCTAAGAAAAAAGGTTCTAAAAGGGTTCTTTGGTTGTCACTGTGGGAGAACCCTCTAAAAGGGTTCTATATAGAACGCAATAGGTCCACAAAGAAACCTTAAAGGTTCCAAATAGAACCCTAAGGTTCCAATTACAGCCTTTAAGGGTTCTTTATGGACCTATACGGTTCTGTATAGAACCCTTTTAGAGGGTTCTCCCACAGTGACAGCCAAAGAACCCTTTTAGAACCTTTTTTTCTAAGAGTGTAGAGCCGTTGTGCATGCAGACATGCGTATGCGTATGCAGCGGAGCTGCGGAGTGGGAAGAAATCAGCGCGAAAAATTCAGACTTCAACCTCAAAACAGGGAAAATACCGGCCAAGGTTCTACCTTATTTTAGGAATTCTCCACTTTATGAACTACCAAAATCTCACAGGAAGCGAATAATGGTCCGTTGAACTGATGAAATTACGCGGTCCAAGGCAAAAGCCAATGTCGAGAGTACTGCGTCGGAGAATGACCTGTGCTTCAGCTTTTACACTCCCGAAACCAAAGTAGTGCAGACCCCTCTAGTCGAAATACTACGCTCGCCCAATACATGTATTATCAATTTTACACGCCAATTCTCAAAATTCCGCCCTTAAACTTCATCTATCGCGTTTGACATAAATTAACATACATTATGCCCCTGAAATAATCAATAGTGAGAGGTAATCCTTAGGTTGACGTCATGACCTTTGAATTTAGTGCGCAGACGAAACGATGGTGCGGCGTAATGCGGAAAATGATGATGTCAAGAACGAAAACGAAAGAAGTTCGGAAATATGCCAACATGCCACCGTAGGCCTACCAAGATACCACTTTAGCTAAGAGATAGACAAGACAATCACTAATAAGACTATGAATGAAAAGTTCTCTGTGTGAAGAAATAATGAAGCTACATTCATGGTTTGGAGTGGCAGTTACTTTCAAAAGCGAATTTCTCCTTTCAACATTTTTTGCTCAGGGAACTATGTCTTGATGGGGGTGTCTGAACTCAGGCCCATGGTTTAAAATAACTTTGAGAAGGGAGAATTGGTAGGTTAAAAATTGTCGACTCGTTACGCCGAAACGGCGGTACACACGCACGCATGCATTATAATGTATGTGCACAGCATATGTACCGAGGATGCATTACGATCCTCAGATCATCACACTAGCATAGGCTTGCAGCCGGTGTAAACGTTGTTTTATTCAATAGGTATATGTATTCTGTTCATAACGTGACACGTTCTGGCTTCCTCAAGGACCCAGCGTGGACTAACTATAGACTTGGAAAAGTAATCCCATTCCAACCACCAATGAGGACAACCAGGTGGTATGACACTTGCCTCTCAGACAAGATTTCTGCGAGAATAGTACAGATTCAAAGGCCGACTGACCGACCCTACTTGAATTTTGTTGTATATGTTATCAAGAGGGACTACTTCGGAATCCAGTACAAGACTTACTTCTACAAAAACGTCTAATGGCATGCCGATCCATCTATTTACATGGGTTACTTCTTGTTTTATATTCGTATCCGTTTGAAAAGAACCTGCCTGCTTTATGACGTCAAAAGGGGGGGGGGTATAATTTGAAGGGAAGGTAATCATACCCAGCACAAATAAATGCATTTCTGAAGGAGTAAAGTATTACATAACAATGGGATATGNCCAATGAGGACAACCAGGTGGTATGACACTTGCCTCTCAGACAAGATTTCTGCGAGAATAGTACAGATTCAAAGGCCGACTGACCGACCCTACTTGAATTTTGTTGTATATGTTATCAAGAGGGACTACTTCGGAATCCAGTACAAGACTTACTTCTACAAAAACGTCTAATGGCATGCCGATCCATCTATTTACATGGGTTACTTCTTGTTTTATATTCGTATCCGTTTGAAAAGAACCTGCCTGCTTTATGACGTCAAAAGGGGGGGGGGTATAATTTGAAGGGAAGGTAATCATACCCAGCACAAATAAATGCATTTCTGAAGGAGTAAAGTATTACATAACAATGGGATATGAGGGGAAGCCGTCATCTTTTTCTTTCGAAATTTCAACGGTGCCACTATTTATGACATAAAATTATCAAACGAAACTGGTCGAGTACATTTTGTCCTTACAAATGGAATCGTCTTCACTTTGGCCAACACGCCACAAGTTATCAACAGAGATGTGTACACATTTGGCAAAATGTATGTTATTGGGTATCTTGAGAGGGATAATTACCGGGTGACGAAATACTACCGGGTTAGCGAATTCATAATTAAGCACTGTCGTGATGGTACCTTATTAACTCTCAGTAAATATTCCAATATGGTGATCCAGCTTTGTCTACCAAGGCCTTTTGCGATGGGATTTAAACACACGTGTTCTCGTATCTCTGATGCTAAGGGCGGTTTCGTTGAAAAGGGATCGGGAAAAACAACGTTTACAGAGGAAATTGCCATTTACCCCAGTATACTCATTACGTACTCAACCCCAAAGATGGCGCGTTATTGCATTTTAAACGCTCTCCACGGATGGCTCAAGGCATGAAAGAACATTTAGTTGCTGCTGAAGTTTACCATCTTGTAAAATGAATAGAGACTAAATCGGGAAATCCATGCATCAGCCCGATATGAGCCGGTGTCACGTTTTCTGATGTTCTCCATAACTCAGTGTTTCCCTACAAAAGACAGCTAACATGACTTTTCAAAGGGGGAACACAGGGAAATCCGTCACTCTCGTTTCACAGAGGAAAGGGGAACGCCGTGGCACTTTTACAGCGACTCCCAAATGATGTAACCTCGATTAGGGATGACTGTTGCTGCAAGAGTTGACGCGGCGTTTGTGTGTATCTTATCCATGCTCTGTCGTTGTTAACCTACTTTTCTTCATGTTAATAGTTAAACAAAGTTTACAGATACAAAATACGTCATCGAATGTCGTTCATTCCTCCAATCAGAGCAACGGAAAGACACCTTATGGTTTCATTTCACCAGAACGAGCCATTTATAGCGGAACATTATGTAGAACGCCCAGTACCGTGGTCTAGAGTTCTGGTGTACACTCCATCCCATGATAACCATTACCAGTTATTGTATAATTTTACCTTCTATGATCGCCTACTACGAACAGATACATTGATCTTTCCACTGCACCTTTTCGACAACCGCTTGAGCGTCCATGTCAGGATGACCGGCAGAGAAGCAGTGCAGACCTCATTGAAATAAGGATTTACCAGTTATCACGTGGGAAATTGATTGTGACGCTACCTGTTCCACCTGAAGAAAAATGCAAAGTGTTTCATGTAAATGGTGGTACCCAGCGCTATGTTCACACGTTGGATACGTTAAGATATGTTTTCTATTGTTTGGTGTCCGCACGAACGGCAGTGTCCTTGATCTTTTACGACCTACACCGGAAATACCAAAATGGCAAAACGGCGTATGCATTCTCGCGCAATAAGACTCTTCAATTTCAACTGCCGATCAAAATCATGCCGGAAAACCCGACTCGTCCTTATTAGTGAGGCTCATCAGCCTTGGGCATCTGTTGCCATTTTTGTGATTTTCAGTGGGCCATAAATCATTTTGTATCATAGCTGCCCCCTTTATCTTAAGTGGTATGATAGACAGCTGTCTGGAGAACAAGTCCTGAAAATTTCAGCCAATTTCAACAATTCGTTTTTGAGATACATGTAATTCCATTTGAAAATGGCTCTGGAGCCAATTTTCACATTTTTCCAAAAAATTCAAAGTCCAGTGAATCAAAAGTTGTATTTTAGGGTAAAATGAACATTCCAACTATTTTTTTCGAGAAAACCGTATTTTGCATCCTTCCAAAGCAAAAATTTGGCCACGCCCGCTTTCGTGATACTTAGTTTGGAGCCATATTTAACAGGCAATATCTCATAAATTTGACATCCAAATACCATGTTGCTCCATTTGTCTGTTGTCAAGGAACCAAAATATAAGAAAAATACTAATTTAGGCAGATACTTTGTTTATTTCTATCAAATATCATGTATCAAAATTGCAAAAATCTGAAAAAATCTGAAAATCTCGAGAAATGAGAATTTTACTCAGAATCACATGATTTCACGAATTTTCGACCCCAACCGGGGTCTTTTTCAAGTGGAACTTTACAATCTGAAACTCTAGAAAAGACTGAGCTGAAACCTGAATGTGGAACTAACCTGTGTAGACAGGATGAGTAAGCAATTAAGGGAAGAATAGTGTACAAACACCACGGATGGTTGCTGGACCTAATTAAGAGAGTGGATGTAATTAAGGAAAGAAAAGTGTCCAAGCCCCACGGATGGTTGCTGGACCTAATAAAGAGAGTAGGTGTAATTAAGGAGAAACTGATTTAGCTGAAAGAAAAGGGTTTAATAAATATGACATGTGTAATACATAACAAGCTCAAAGCGAAAAGATGCACAAAGGTCAACACAAAGTAAAGGAATATAAAGGAAGTCAACTTCCAGATTTGTAGGAAAAAAACAGAATGGATAATGCAAATCACTGAGCAATGAGAAGAATAGGGCGAGGAGGATTAGAGCAAAAAGGGGGGAAGGGGATGGAAAAGGGGGAAGGGAAAAACAAGGCCTAGACCAGAAGGGGAGCCACAGTGCCCTCCGCAACTGGAAACGAAATAGGTCTACCAGGGGGAGAGAGTAAGAAGAACACGAATGCCAAACTGGGGTCTCAGGACCTCAGCATCTTGTGTTAAGACCTGAGGGGGTGATGGTTTTAAGGGTCCACATCCATTTCAACTCTGTTTTAAGGAGAGTCGTCTCATCTGGACATGTCTCGAGGATGGTGAACATTATGGTTTATTATCTTCTTGTTTATTTATATTATCTTCTTCTTTATTATCTATTATGGTTTATTATCTTCTTGTTTAATTTTTTTATTATCATTTTGTGTGTCAGTTTTGTGCTTTTCTGTATCTTGGTTACTCGGAATCACAGATGTTCTTACCAGATGTTGATATTTGTGAATGGTTATCATTATAAGTGTTATCTGGCAAGAGTTCATTGCAGTTTTCACACTTATTATTCATTTGCTACATCTCTGGGACCAAATTGGCATCACCATTTTTAGGGCACAATTTGGATCTGGAACCTATTTCAAAAAACAATATCTCCTAGTTGAAGCATGCAACCTTGTTGATAACTGGTGTCTGAATGCACAGTGCCTCATAGATGAACTATGAAGGTCTTAGACAAGGGTCAGGCAAGTTCCCTTTGAACTATCAAGCCTCAAATTATCAAATTTGACAAAATATCACAAAAAATACAAATCGTAAAACTGCAAGAAAAGAATCATTTGCCCTTGGATTATTACACCTATATCTGCATTTAGATGGGCATAACAATGCAAATATTACATATATGAAGTGAAAATTCAATAAAACTATCACATCTGATTGACAAGGCATGTAAAATAAGCCACGCCCTGTTTTGGCAAAATATGCTTCCGGGGCCCATTTCAAAGACAAACATCTCATATATAAACCATGCAAAATGGTTCATAACAGTTATCTGAATGCACAGTGCCTCATAGGTGAACTATGAAAGTTTAGAAAAGGGTCAGGCCAGCTCCCTTAGAATTATCAAGCCTCAAAATATCAAATTTGACAAAATATCACGAAAATTTTAAAATCTTAGAACCACGAGAAACCGATTTTTACCCCTAGGATTACATTTATAACGATACAACAATGCAAATACATGTATTACATTATTTGAAATGAAAATTCAGTAAAACTGTCATATTCTGATGTAGGACGTCTTAAAATCAGCCACGCCCTGTTTTGGCAAAATTTGGTCTCGAGGCCCATTTCAAAGACACATATCTCATACTTAAATCATGCAAAATGGTTGGTATTCATTGTCTGAATGCACAGTGCCTCATACGTGTAGGTAAACTATGAAGGTTTTAGACAAGGGTCAGGCCGGCTCCCTTCGAAGTATCACGCCACAAAATATCAAATTTGGCAAAATATCACAAAAAAATAAAATCTTAAAACCTGGAATAACCAGCATATATAGTGGTAAT
>NMRB01005538.1:6684-16941 GCA_002633025.1 Notospermus geniculatus
GGACAACTGGGAAGTTAGCAGATTACCATGGTGATATGAAGAGCAAAAAATTTGAAAAGTGGATGAAAGAGGAGTCCAGCAGACAAGGAGAAGTCATCAAATTCTTCTGATCAGAAAGTTGAATCATTAGTGGGACTTGTCAAGTCATCAGGTTCTACCAAGGTTTTGATGCAAACCGCGGTTGTCAACTTGGAATCCAAGCATGCAGTTTCAAGAGGACGGGTTCTCTTTGATAGTGGAAGCGGAGTCGCATTCATCAGTCGGAAGATGGCCAATCAGTTGAATTTGAAAGGTCCGAAGGTACATGGAGAGTTTGCTCTGGCTGGTGGTGGAAAGATGACACTGAAGACAGAGAGAGTAAAGTTCCAAATATCGAGTGCACTAACAAACTGGAAAGGAGAAACCTTCGAGGTTGAGGCCTACGTCATTGAGAAACCGAGTGCAGAGCTTAGTCCAGTGGAAATTGATGTTTCCAAGTTACCTGATCTGTAGGGACTTCAGTTAGCCGATACGTACCCATGAGGGAAATGGGAAATCGATGTGATGCTTGGAATTGAGGATACCATCAACATCCTTATGGATAAGAGAGTCAAAGGATCGAGTGGTTGGCCAGTTGCACAGAAGAGCCATGTCGGATGGGTTTTGTCAGGGCCGTGTCCAGAATCATCGACTGAATGGGGAACTTTTCTGCCGTCGGTGGCCGTAAGAGGCCGCCTGTTACCGGTCCTAGAACGTCGCAAAATTTGGCGTCAAGTGCGTGAGCCACGGCGCCCACGTCATTATGGACGACGTTGTGGCATGCATTTCTGCACTGTGACGTCAAATTTCATGACGTTCTGGGACCGGTAACTCGTAGCGGCCTCTGACGGCTCCAAAGTTCCTCATTGGAGGAGCAAAAGGTAGTTAACTCACTATCCTTTGAAGTCAAGGATGAGACTGCAATTGCTACCTGAAGTCAAGGATGAGACTGCAATTGCTACCTTTGAAGTCAAGGATGAGACTGCAATTGCTACCTTTGAAGTCAAGGATGAGACTGCAATTGCTACCTTTGAAGTCAAGGATGAGACTGCAATTGCTACCTTTGAAGTCAAGGATGAGACTGCAATTGCTACCTTTCAAGTCAAGGATGAGACTGCAATTGCTACCTTTCAAGTCAAGGATGAGACTGCAATTGCTACCAAACATTGGGAAACTGAACACTGGTGCCACAATGGACCAGTCATCAAGTATGAGCCACTGAAGACAGAAGTACAAGTTACAGATCAAGCATACGAACACATTTTGGACCGCCACTGCATTGGACCTCGGGATGGGAGAGGAATACGTCCTCAGCTTGTACAGAACTGATTAAGGGGTTTACCGTATAGTATGTCACCTCTAAAGTTATTGGTGCCTTTTCTTTATATGAAGATCCAACATTAAACAGGGTCAGAACTATATCTGCATACCGTAGTCAGATTTACTCATGGCCTATATTTTATTCAATTTTCATTTGTCTTCATTATTTCTGGACATTATATTGCATAAAACTTACCCAAACTGAAATCATTTTTTAAAAATTTTTAACCCTTAAATATTCAAATTATAATATTCTGTATTATAAAGGGAGTAAGAAATAAAAGTGGACAATAAAAGTTCGAAATTTTGGAATTTCGCGTGAATTTTTCAATTTCTGAAATTGGAAGAAAGTTTTTCCCATTTTGAGAAATGTCGGCCGAAAAATTTCTCTAAATGGGAAAAAGACTTTCTCCCAATTTGAGAAATTGAAAAATTCGTGCAAAATTCCAACATTTCCGACTTCTTATTTTCTATTTTTATTTCTTATGCCCTTTATAATTTCTGTTGATGACGTTTGCTATAAGCGATGAAAACACAGCCACAAACCTCACTGCTTGGGCAAATACCATTGCCCAGATTCAAGTCGACCACACCTATGAATTCATCAATTTGTCCATTTCCAACCACGAAACCAAACATCTGCAAACCACACCATCTACAATAATAAAGGAAGTCGAAACTATGCAAAACCCCTGTTCCACCATGCCTGAGCAACAAACAACATCCACGCTAACAGAAGCAACTTGTGAAAGTGTCCAGTGCCAAATCAACCTCCTGTGCAACAGTTGCAAGGCATCCGTCAACTGCGGCGACCTCGTCGGGACCACCTTCAAATGCGGCACTCGCCACATGCGCCAGAAAACTACTGCTGTAACCAAACATGTGAAGGTCAAACTGAATGATATTACAGGCGGCACAACCCATCGAATCACGGCATTCAGTCCACTTGTGACAGATTTCATGCAGGAACAAGCAGGAATCGACTCCCCCGACCAAATTGAGGACTTTTCCTTAAACCTGTCCGCATTCAGTGTCACCATCAATGGCAAACTTATTGCCACAGATTTCACCATTTAAATGACTACTACATAGTCAAAGACATAGAAGGCTCACAGTACTCAGGAGTAAGGGGCGACACAAGATCCTACGCTTACGAGGCAGAATGGAACGCACTATACGAAAAACAGGCCGGATGCAATGTGCAGGGTCATGCCAATCCATACATCATTAGGAACAACGATAAACATGAAATTCCAGGCCACCATCGAATATTGGTTAACAGTGGAATTGGAACACAGCGACTGGGCTGCCAAGCCATCTAAAAACTACACGATGACTGCCACGGCATTAAGCGCCAATCAGGCAGGAGGGAAGGAACACAGAACAAATCTGTGTCACGTGTTCTACAACTCGGCTATAAAGCAGTGCACAATAACCTAAGATGACATACAGACTGATGGTAGCAGGGGCCGACCTCGACATAACCTAACTATGGAGCGAGCAGGGGCGGATCCAGGGTTTTGGAATACGGGGCGCCGGTCACCATCAGCCACAGGCTGACGGAGTAGAGTCGCAAGGCGCGGAGCCACAACAGGGGTCTAGGGGCCTCCCCCAGAAAATTTTGAATTCCAGATGCACTTAGATACGCTTTCCAAGCATCTGGGGGCATGATTTCCTCATCTATTTGCCCATTTTTTCGGAGTTAGTCACCCATTTTTTGTTGGTGTTCCAAAAATAGGGGGGCACGGCCGCCTCTGGATCCGCGCCTGGCGAGGACATAAGAGCAAGAGATTACCAAACCATACGAGGAGAAGAAGGCTTCCACGAAGAAATAGCCACCAACATGTCAGCACTCAACGCATGGTACGTCACACATGAATCCGGAGAATGCAACGAGTATCAACATAACCACGTTCACGCCATCGTACACACAGTCGGACGCCACGATAACTGCAGACCACTAAACCGCCTATGACAGCTCTTCACCGAACGAGACGGCTACCTACACACCTGCCACTGCTACGACAGCCACGCCTTCGGATTATACATGCTGCAATCCAACAAAGAACACCTCGGCTGCACATCCCATGAAATGAACAGCATCAAAACCAGCTGCGAGGAGGACACCACCAGATTACAAGCCATGGCAAACAAGCAACTAGCCAAGAAAGCCACAAAAGAGAACCGAAACCTCTGAAAGATAGACCAACTGGTGGAACTGATCAAGAAATCCGGATGCCAAACACCAGCAACATTCATCGCATACTACAGCAACAATGACAGCGAGGCAGAATTAACCGACAAACAACATGCAAGAGAACTACACGCAGATGCACAGTACTACAACGTATTCGAGAAAGCACTCGAAATCCACATATGCAACTTAACCCGCTACGACTTCAAGAGCCTAGCCGCAATATACAAAGCAGGACCAAAAGCAGATGAAGAATACAAGTTCCTGAGGATTGAAACAAGCGTCAACGTCTTTAATCAACTGAATGCAATTCAACAACACCAGCAGCACCAAGTTCATCAGAGATGTACAAGCCGTATTCGACTGCCAGGAGAAGAAAATCAACACACTTGCAATAATAGGACCAAGCAACGCCGGGAAATCCCTAATAGTCAGAAGCATCGCCAAACCAAAAACAATTACGGAGAGATCGCCCAGGGCACCCAATACAGCTTCTACCTCCAAGGCCTACGCGGAAAACGAATCGGCATCATCGAGGAACCACTATGGACACCAGACATCATGGAGAAAATGAAACTGATCTGCGAGGGAACACCCACAACGACACCAGTGAAATACGGAGAAGACGAACCCATTGACAGAACACCAATCTTCATCACGAGCAACCGAGAGGTATACCGGTACCAGCACTGCCAGAGGCCAACGACCTGATGAACAACAGAATGAAGAAATATTATTTCCGAACTTTCGACACACTGGCAGAATATCACAAAGACCCAGGGCTTTCAAATTCAGCCGGCGGCCGGCGGGATCGCCGTCTACTCAGGTTGTTTGCGCCGTCTATTTTCACTCAGATTTCAAAATGCAATGTCTCAATCGGCTTCGCCTCGGGAGACATTGCATCCCGGGGGGGACATTTCGCAGGGCTTTCAAATTTAGCCGGCGGGATCGCCGTCTACTCAGGATGTTTGCGATGTCTATTTTCACTCAGATTTCAAAATGAGAATATGACAGACATAACTTCTCTTTGAAATATAATCTATCAGTATGGCTCATCCATGATGAAGCCTACCTAGCTAGGCTATCTGGCTACACAGCTTTTGGTTCGACACTGACACCACTAGCTTTGGACATCTGATTACATTGCGACTTCAGCATTTCAGTCCGACGGAGATCATTATATTTCCAAGTCCGTTTCTCCCAAACCGCTGCTTGCATTCTTCAATAATTTATTTGGCTCTAATCCAGGAAGAATGTTCTTTCCAGTCATACCAAATTTGTTCGCCAATTTCTTTCTCATAAACAGATATTTACTTGAATGTCTGACTGATCTTACTTCAGACCGCCGGCCTTTCGGCCGCATGGTATTGACGATCTTTTTGGCGGGAAAATGCTATAACAAGAGATCCATGGATCTCATACTCAGCTGCATTGAACTATATCAGCTGATAAGTTGTATTGGTGTTGGGATTTTTAGAAGGGATTGGCATTAGCTGTAGTTGGAAATGTGTCATGTGACCCTTTCCAACTTGACAACATTAGAAAGTTCAACCCCTAACCCCTTCGTCACTGACGATATTTATGATTTTAATCAAATATACACCCTGACTTAAGTATTTACCAAGATAGGTCAGCATTCTCCATGAATTGTTTACAGTACACCTACTGTAACTACCCTTTGATGCCCGAAGTAGGACACATTCTAGGCAGCATATATACTTCATGCACGGAGTAACATGATTATCGAGTTACTGATTCATCATCAACCCGATTAAATGAGGCAGCGAGCGTAATTTTAGGTTGTGCTTTTTGGACAAGTCCTCCAGAGGACGCCTGCTACTTCAGCCTATCCCCCGTCAACTCAAAAACAAATTGAAAGCCCTGAAAGACCTACACCCCACCATGTGGTCCTGTCTCCTAGCACAGGCAGAACAAGACGAAAAAGACCAAGACGATGACCAATTCATAATAGAGGCAGCAGAGGCGGTCGAAAAAGCCACAGCTGACACCCCAGACAGCCCAGAAGACGAAACAGACGGCATATCCTTCGGAATAAGATACGAATCCGAGGAAACACGCACACCGGCACCGCCAAAAAACGAGGAGACCCCAAGCCACCACCAACAAACGACACTCAAAGATACTGACAGCGCATGTAGCGAAGATGTGGCATTGCAAACGAGCGTGGCCTATGGAAAACAGTGCGTCGCAAGACTAATTGACGTATTCTTGTCCGAGATAAAACAGATGAATACGTCTTGTCGCAGTGCAGTAGAAGAGCAGATCTATGCCAAACTTGTACCCAGCGAAAAACGCGAAGCAATCGTCGCATGGGCTGAACAACTCAACTGTCAACTGGCCGAGATGTGTTCGCCCGACGATACCATCGATTCATCATTACTCGGCAGTGCAAGCAAAAAGAGGCGTCTTATGCGCTCAACTATCAAACAAGAACGTAATCAGCTAAATATATTCCTGGCACAACAGTGCCCATCGATGACCACCATAGTGGTTATGTTCATCAATGTCGTAGTTAAAAATTTCACGGATACGGAGATTGCCAAACAGTACAAATACACGTTGGTTGATGTAATCAACGCATTGTGCAAACCGTTCAATGTGTCCATCTCTAATGTTCCTCAACAAATTAACGGCATCAGTCCGATGTCGCTAGAAACTTGTATTAAGAAATTATTGGCTGGCGTCGGGATGAGAGCAGACACACTGGCCGGTGTTTCCAGACCCGCTGCTAAGCATCTGAATCAACGTTACGCATTCAATCCAGCCTGTCTGTTCTCCGTTATCCGACAGATTGAATACTCCGCAAAGGAACTTATGCCAGAATTTCAACTGTACGAATTGCAACCCTATTTTGAATTAATGAACAAAGCATTCTCTTCCCTGCAACATCACAAAGAGGAATTGATTGCTTTGCTTTCTTTCATGGTACAGTCGGGTGTCAGTCGCCAAAACGGCACCAAAAAATAGACTTTTTGACAACTACACTGTTAGAAATAACAGAGGATTTTACAGAATTAAATAAATGTTAACAGAGACTTGACTGGAGGCTGACCAAATTATATTTTCATACTGCTCTCCGAAGGCATCATAATGGGATGTCCAATGGAGTCCAACATGAATCATACCATATGTATATTTACAGGAAGTGACTGCTGCAGGCAATTTCTGTAAAATTACTACAAAATTACTATTGTAAAATTAATAATTTCTAACAGTGTAGCAAAAAGACTTGTAATTGAACCGTTATTTGCGACATGCACCAACATAAGTATTCAAACAACACTGAATTATCATTATTTCACAATTCGTACGACCGGGATCATGGCAGTCAAGTCGTTGCCTCTTTCTGTTCTAGCCGAATGTATTGAACTCTACGTAAAACAATTTGTGTCCATCAAAACGAAGAGTAACGAGGACTTGGACTATACACATGTGCTCGATCTCGTCACTTGTAATCAACCTGCAGCTGCACTTTGGATGTGTTCGAAATTCAGCCAAGGTTTTGCGAATTGGACAAAATCATCGTTATTCTTGTCGACCAGAGAATTGTGTAACGTAGTTCGACAGTCGACATTCAACGAACGTCTCACTCGATGGATTCACAAAGAGTCTGTCTGGGTACAAGGCAATCGACCATCGGATTCACTACGCGTTGCCATACAAGCAACTTGTGCTCGGGAGTGTGAAAAAGTGATCAATGCCAACTACGAAAATTACAAATTCACTACCGACCCGGCCATGGCCGGCACGTATATTCACGAAGTACTCGCGCCAACGGAAATATTCCCACTTGTTGGTAAGTACTTGTACTCTGCCGAGTCCCAACGACATCTCGCCTATCATCGGTCCGGTCGACTGATTTCTGACAAGTATCCGTTCACTGCTGCTACTCCTGATTGCATAGTAGCAAACGACATCGACGACGAGGCCGACTTGCTTGCTTATCTCACGGAAAACGTTGACAATCGACTGAACAGCACACCGTCCACAGCACCGTTCAACGTAATTGCGGGTAATAGGAGCATCGAAGCAATAGTCGAACTAAAAACATTCGCTCGCGGACATCACCACGAAGAAGATCAGGAGTACTTAATGTACTTGGACGACAGAGCGGAACGTCGAGGAGTCATGTTGGAACTATTGAAGTCTGGACTGTTAGCAGCGAGAAAAATGTGCAGCAGAGACAAGCTTGAAAAATCTAATAGACACTTGAAGCCGATATTTGGCGTCGGCACCGAATGTTCGTACGCTTGGATCAACTACAACATACACCTCGACGAAGATCGATTTCCCAAAGACAGATACATGCCAAAATTCTGGCAGCACGCAGACTGTTACGGTGGCGGTACCGTGCCTGTTAGTGAAGTGGCGAAACGACCAGGTAAAATGCTCGTTATACTGTTTGACATAACATCGAAGGACAACACTGTACTGTTCGATGAGGTGTACGAAGGCGATGACGTGCCACTCGTGCTAATGCCACAAACCCCGTTTCACTTGCAGATGTTAGAACAGGCATTGGTCATGCCAAAGAAAAAACGTCCGAAATACTTTACGCACATTCTTGCCTTCAAAGCTCCACAAGACGCCAAGGTAGACAAACGTGATCCGGAATGTGGCTGGCGTCAAAGTGTTCGTCCTGCGATGTTGTGCGCGTTCAACGTGTCGTTCACCGATGCAGAAATAGATGGCATGGGCGTCTACGTTGAAAACAGATTGTTTAGGGAACTCTACGAACAAAAACAGCCCAATGTTGCAAAAGAAAACGAGCCTAGTCCACGTTAGCATGAGACGGTGGTAATTCGTTGTGCAAAACGATTGCAAAACAAGCAGCCACATGCCAACCAATTTGTTCATTGTCATTTGCCTTTTTTTTGTTCACGTGTAGGCCTACCTACTTCTTGTACCTGTTCTTTTTGTTTGTTAGCTCATTTATGCATGTTTCACCTTCATTTAGTTGTACCATCTATTCCACTATTCTGTATATACATATCTGTCTGTCTTTTTTTGCCCAGGGCCAGTAATGCCTTGCCTCGGCCCTGGGCTCTTGTAAAGTTTACTCTTATTGCATAAATAAACACTTTAAAACAAAAGCGGTAAAAAGCCATTCAGGTTATAAAAATTTCTAAAAAAGACTTGCATGACACTACTAGATATTCACATACTTTTGCATGTGAATTCTGATGTATTTGAGAAGCAATCAAGAAACAATGTTTGGTGGACTTCAGTCTTCAATCTCATTCCATTCATTTTCGTCACACGGTAGTCGGTCATGGATTTTTGCATACAAAATGTTATGCACACGTCTCTGGTGACAGTCCACTATTGACGAACGCTCTCCTCTTGACCAGTGTTGTTAATGAGGATCAAATGACAATGTCGCTGTTATTTTGTGTGGTAGCCGAAGCGATTGTGAATTTCTCAAAAGACTACACCCCTGTACGGTTTACTGGAAAATGCGGTACAGGCGGAACAGAATCAGCATCAGCCTCGTACCTAATCTTGCCGCCCTATCCCAAATGCACTGCATTTGTGACCTGGAGTCACGGATGGTTGGGAGCATTGATTATTCCGTCACGCACTTATTTTTTTAATTGGCAGTTCATTGGGACCAATTCCACAATAACCTTGGCTTACCCAGTTACATGTCCGATCTCCATGTAGCCCCTACCCTTTATGGATGTCATTCTTCTTACTCATGATCGAAAGCTAAGAGGCGCCGAGTTACCATCTGATCATGGTTACCATCTGGTCATGGTCAGATGGTAATTACGCTTTTAGCCACTTTTGGTAATGACTTAATAATATAAACTGTTTGTAAATTACTGATTCATAATTTGAGTGATTATTGAGAATTTGGGACATCCGGATGTCGGTAGTTGGCACTTTTTTGCTATGATTGTTCCAAATCAAATTTTCAAGCGGATGTGCTGATTGTCTTAACTGCCGTTTATCGTGCTTTGCTGATTATGCCTATTATCAAAAAAGTCTATTTTATCTATTTTGCTATTATATTTAAAGAATGTGTATATATGCTGGGAGTTGTAAAGGCCCGTCTACACGATCATACATTTGTTCAAAACATCCTCATACATTTGTATGATGATGTTCATGGACAGATATTTGATTGTGTAGGCTGTTTTCCCCCAACAAACTGGAACAGCAACCAATAGGCCATGAGACAAGACTGGAAAATACGGCTATTTCTTGATTTTTGCAGCGTAGTTCTGGTAACTAAATATTTCGTCCTGTTTTATATGAAGATGGGCATGCTGAACACATTCAGCTTGTTACCACATGACAAAACCTGCACATTTCCAAGATGCCCGCTCTTTTAGGGGGCCAAAGGGATTAACATAGGGGTCAAAATTTTGATGTCTTCAAATCATATCAACATGGGTATCAAATTAAAGGTCTCACTGAGTACAACAACATGGCATGGGTTTCATTCCCCAAAATGTACACTGCAACCCTTGAGGGGGTCGAAAAGGGCCACAAATCCAACTTTTGACCCCTTCCCACTAGTTCCACGGGGGCTGCAGGTGGATGAAAATATTTTTTTTCAACATTGCTCTCATAGAGCTTCAAAATGATACCCATGATGACACCCTTTGGGTGACAGTTTTCGAGATTCAAAAAAGGGTCAAGTGAACACCATAAGCCGTGTTCAATGACCCCTTCAATATCCCTTGCTCTTCCCCAGT
>NMRB01005539.1:4702-20480 GCA_002633025.1 Notospermus geniculatus
TGAAACTTTGTACACATGTACCTCAAGGTTATAGCAACTTACAGATAGCATTTCGGTGAAATCTGATTCTTGACATTGCCACCAGGGGGCCAAAACCAAAATCACCTAAAGTGCCAATTCTCCCTAACTACGAGACGGATCTTCATCAAATTTTTATCATGGGTATATCTAATGAGGATACATAACACTATACCCCAGTTTTTAATTTGACCTAATTTTCACGGTCACAGAGGTCAAAGTTTGTCTGAAGTTACGAAATTGGCACTTCTTGTAATGGTTTCAGCTATTCCTTTGAAACTTTGCACATATCTACCTCTAGGCTATAGCAACTCACACACAAAATTTTGGCGAAATCTGGTTCTTGACTTTGCCACTAGGGGGCCAAAACTAAAAACGGATCTTCATCAACTTGTTATCCAATGATACTTTTATATGGCAATTTGGCATGTTTGTACTTACGATATGGCTTAAGTGGGATTGCTGATGATTCGTACAACTATGCTGTCAAGCCAAGCGGGCACAGTGCCATTGGCACTATTTTTTAGATGGCTAGAAATGGTGGAAACAACAGGATTCATTGTCTGTGTTTTCACAGTAGCTTGAAGACCACTTCAAAGGAAAAGTCCCAATGCTTAGTTTTGATTTATTGATCCCAGATTGATAGGAAATGAAGCAAGAAGATTCTGTGATCTGTGGGTGGAATTATGGTCTGGAAGAACCAAAACAAATCTATTTCTGTCTGTGTTATGCTTGGCTTGTATTAGGCCTTGTAATGTGAAAGGGCTCATGTAGGCGTAACCCCATGGCACTTCAGAATTATGTAATGGGGGATCAATGGTTGGTCTTTGACATGAGCTGAGGCCACATGAACATGAATGGTGTGGTGTGGTGGTGGCTAGTGACTGGAAAAAGTATCCTATTTTTGTTATGACTCCCCTTATTTCATTATGTAATAGCTATGGACTGTGCAGGAACTGGTGATAATTCATGAATTATACATGTAGGGGAATCAATTGAACAATATTGGCCAGTTTGACCTAGGACACGAGTACTCTCCATTGACCATGGTAAATAAAGGATTATTAGGGCCGTTTAGACCACAAGCCAAAAAACCACATTTGGATTCGATCCGATTCAATCCGATCGACCCACATAATTGACCGGATGTGGTCCTAGTTAGCTCACCCGTGAGCTTTAGTCGTCAGTCAGCGTCCGTCGTCATCGTCGTCGTACTCCGTTAGCAGGGCACGTTTCGTAACCGCTGGAGCTATTGATCTGAATCTTGGTACATATATACCCCTAGGTCAGATGACCTATGACACCAAGTTTCGGTCCGATTCGATTCTTGGCTTGGCCTCCAGGTGGCCAAAACCNCTATTGCCCTTCATTCATCCCTCCAAATTTCAGAAACATAACTTGACAGGGATCCCAAATGGGGAATTTGATCTTAAACCCCCATGACCTTTTTATCATAGGTGTATCTAATA
Source organism: Notospermus geniculatus (assembly GCA_002633025.1). Lineage (NCBI taxonomy): Eukaryota > Metazoa > Nemertea > Pilidiophora > Heteronemertea > Lineidae > Notospermus > Notospermus geniculatus. The sequence continues at coordinate 6,190 of NMRB01005539.1, forward strand.
CATAACATATGTAACGGGTTTTTGGTTTGACCTACTTTTCAAGGTCACAGAGGTCAAAGTTCGATAAAAGTAATGAACCAGCTGCAGTTCCTAATTATTTCAGCGAGAGTGTTCATATCTTGCATAAACGTGTATTAGAGGGGTACCTTCAAAAATACTGAGTTTCGGCCCGATCGGACATCCAATATGGCCACCAGGTGGCGTAACCTGAAAATCATCCAAGTGCTAAAACTCAGGAACGGCTTGACCCAGATTGCTCAAACTTGATATTTACCTACCTCTTGATGACCTTTACAAGCACGTCAAATTTCGGCCTGATTAAACTTCCAATATGGCCGCCAGGTGGCGTAACCCGAAAGTCATCAAATGTGCTGTAACTCAGGAACGACTTGACCCAGAGCGCTGAAATGTGCTATGTGGCTCCCTCTAGATGATCTTTATGTGCATGTGAAGTTTTGGCCCGATCGGACATCCAATATGGCCGCCAGGTGGCATAACCCCAAAATCATTGAAGTCCTGCAACTTGGGAATGACTTGACCCAGATTGCTCATCACTGACATGCACCTCTCTCTGTCATTACACTATTATGTTCAAACGGGTGAGCACAGTCCATGGACCATTTCATAATAATACATGTACCAACTGCCAGTTTCCAGTTTCCAGGCGTGGATCCGGGGAGGGCGTGCCGGGCGCTCGCCTCCCCTTTTAGCTGAAAAATCTGTAAAATCGACCGTGAACTTCTGGAATTTGGCGCAAATTTCACTGTCCTAGCACAGGGCGTCCCCTCGTTCCCAAATCCTGGGTCCGCTCCTGGTTTCTAAGAGAAAATCAATATGACCAAAGCAAAAGGGACCATCGAAAAGGCTATAGGGGCACAGGGACCAGACTCTAGAAAGATACCGGTATTTTGGGGGGGTATGGGGCCCTGGGGTCAAGAGTGCAGACTGCAGAGCGGACCCCATTTAGGGGGGCCTACCCTATGTGGCCTGGGTTAGGGAACCCGGGCCACATAGACGTGGTCCCATTTAGGGCATGGCGAGGCACCCTGGATCCACCAGCCCACTAAACAGACAAACATCCACACCATTTTAATATCCAAGTGTAAAGTCATGTTTTATTCAGTTTTAAAAAGAGTTACAAGAAGTGAGAACAACCTTTAACTCTCAATGTTAGGACATCCAATCAGAATTTCTTTTTTCGGGCACTCATCAGAAATCAGTCATTCCTACATTCCTGGGCAAAGCAAACGACAAATTTAACCCTACATGTATAATTGACAAATTAACCCTACATGTATAATCGACATATTCCTTCACAACAATGTGACAAATTAAAATGTTAGCCTTCTTTTTAAAATTACCGGTATATGGGACATTGTGTTTACACCAAAACAAGTGTAATATTTTTCAGTGTGGCCATTTTTCTGTGTGATTCCCATTGTTTGGAACACACTGGGAAACAGACTCACTGTTTCTCTGTGTGTCGCTCATTGTCAAGTTGCCACTTATTCCACCAATCTATTGGCTGGTATCAGGAATAAATGGTGTTATTTATTCCTGCTGGTATTCATAAAAGTTAGCAAATGCTTTTAGTTCAGATTTGCACGGTGATGTCCAATGCAAATATACTACAAAACATGAAGTAAAGCATTTGCTAGCTTTTATGAATATCAGCGATTGTAATATCACACTGGCACACGGGCAACACTGAAAAACATTACACCAGAGTCCAGTGTGTTTTGCGGTGTGGTTCCCACAAGCCAATACAGGGAGTTTAGGAGATCACACGATAACGCTTACGTTAATGCTATTTCTTCCATGTATCTCATGTACAAAAAATATCGTTAACATAAATATTATCATTAGCATGTGATCTCTTAAACTCCCTATTGCTATGGCTTCGGCCCTAACGGAAAAATCAAATACAAAAAAATACCGGAATCTGGTTTTGGTGGGAACGTGCCTTTACTCGGCTGCAACGAGTAAAATGGGGATAGCACTCATAATAATTTATTACAGTAACCTCCCAAATCCAATTACCTATCCTGCAACAAACCACAACTAAATTGAAACTACGTGTAGGGCCTACTAGTTTAAGTTTCTAATAATCCTAACTTCTAATCCTAAGTTAATTTCTAAGCTAGAGAATTCAGAATAGCAGAAAAACAAGAAAGATACTGATGGATCGAAGTTGATTTTTCCCTTTATCACCCGTAAAATTGTGACTCTCAAATGAGACGAATACTGCACGGAGGAAGAAGTGACACTTGTCATAGGAAAAAATGAACCATGAACTTTATGGTTGAACCATAAACTGCGGCCAAATAACAGTGAAGTTCAAAGTTATGAACTTCACTGTTATTTGTCAACAGTTCATGGTTCAACCATAAAGTTGATGGTTCATTTTTTCCTGGGAGCAGCACAACATCCACAAGTGGTGCTGACGATCAACCAGGTTACTGTGATAACGAAGTAAGGCCAACATCATTTTCCAATTAAAGGAGCACAGTATGCGATTTCTTGCTGGTATTTTGACTGCCAATGTAGAGGGAGCCACCTGGTGGTAGCATTAGGTAATACAAATGAAATGGCCAGGGCCATTGTGCTCACCTCTGTGATAAGTCTCCATGGTAAGTGTGAAACTGTGACTCTCATGGTGAATGTTGAAGGATCAGTACAGATAAGATAAAGCTGAACACACCAAGTCGGAAGAAGTATTTTTATGATCTGATCAGTATTATCAGTCAATGACATAAACTGAGGTGATGGCACCCAGAAGGAGTACAATTTCTGAATGCAAGTGGTATTTGTGAACAAACTGCTTTCCTGTCTAGGTCANAACGTGCCACCCCTGTTAACGACGACGGACGACAGACGACGGACGACGACGACGACGGACGACGGACGACACACCATGGGAGAAGCTCACCTCACAGAGGTGAGCTAAAAATCCATTACAAAATGTACATAGAACATCGGGTGCATTCACCGACAACGTACTGGTCCCTGGGGTTGGAGAGTGGCACGCAGGGCGATCATGGCGCCACTGTCGAGAACAGGTGGCAATTATACCATGCTCCTTTTAGTCTGGAAATACTCTTACACTCTACTAGTATTTCTCAGGCAAAAACATCTGAAACTGTTGGCTCTGCGAGTTTTGCAAGATTTGTTCGGATGAATAAAAGACTAGTAAATGCTTTTACTTGAATTTTGCAGTACAAATGCATTACGCTATGCTGTAGAAATCTGAAGTAAAAGCATTTGCTAGCTTTTATTCATATCACCCAACGTTGCCATGGGCTTCTGACATTTTCACTATGACGGGCTTGTTCCATATCACCCTGGCAAGGAAACTGCACAAAAAAATTTCTGAGAGCTAAGCGTACCTTCTGCCCTGTGATTCATACAGTACACGTACGTTGCACAATTGACCTCCTTTCCGTGCCGCGCACCATCCGCGGCATACCACATGCAGCGTCATGTGCGTACCGTCCTCGTATCTTCCACGGACATCCATTCGGAACTTCCGAAGGCAACTGCTCGGCAATTTCCGTAGATACTCGCATTTCCCCTCGGACACAATTCCAAGGCAGCCATCTTGAACGCGCAACGATCGCTGCCCGTTTGTGAGAATTCAGATGCGGTCGCCTCATCACACCTGCGCATGAACTAAATAGGTCGCATAAAAACGTTGCGTTAGGCTTCCTTTACATAGAACTATACGGTATACGAATACCGCGGTTAACAATGGCTTCACGGTCGTGAATCCACTTGAAGCCTTTGTTAACCGGCGTTTTCGTATACCGTATACTTCTATGTAAGGGAAGCCTTATTGATCAATAATTGGCAGATTGGGTGAGATACCAGTAAGTTTATATATAATATGCCGGCCTCAACTTATCGAGCAAATACGGTTGAACATCTTAACCGGCCAAAATTCGGCGAAAATAGTCCCACGGCGGTCACGTGGGTTTGATGATAAACAACATGGCTGCCTTGGACTTGTGTCCGAGGTGAAATGCGCCGCCCAGTGACAGATAGCAGTTCGCCTCAGGTCGTTCCGAATGACGGACATCGTGCGCCGTCATGGAAGGCACGCAGTAAAGACGTAACGTCATTCACCTGTGGTGCGTGGACGTCACACAACAGACGCGTGACGCACCCGTGCCATACACAATGAACTGAAGCATACCTTCCGCGTCACGTTCGAGGAACGTCAATTGTGCAACGTACTGTATGCAACAATCCAGACATGCTCTTGATAAATTCATCACTCTGATAGCGCTGCCACTTAAAAAAGTGGCGCCTTCACTCTCGGGACTTCAGAATATTTCAAAACAGTGTCTAATCTAGGAATCTAGGCCTACCAGATGAAGCAGAAGTAGCTATATTGAGCATTATTCCAAAATACAGCATTCACGACATGAACTACATGTACAAAAATATTGCAAGAGCATAAACAGTCGCTTCAGCCATACCTTGATCTTCATAAATATAATACAACAGTTTGTAAAGTTAAATTTGCAAGACGTACAACACTTTGACATGATTTGATCATTTCCTTATGAAAACAGTGAATTACTGGGTACGGTAACTCATCTGCCACCAGGTTGAGCAGGCAGTATTTCTGTTGAAGTTTTTTTAATTACATGTATTGGGAATGAATAGACGATTCTCAAATTCACAGATCTGCGCACTTCCGCCAAAATCTCAACCAGAACCTCGATGGTGTGACACCATCCATGATTCAGCAATGGTCGAGTCTGACGCAACATCTTCGACGTCATTGTCGTGGGGTTGTCTGCGTTACGTCATTCAGTTTCAGACCGAGGTTGGGCAGATCTTTGTCGTTTACGTCAATTTGAGAACGGTCTATTGAAAAAAATTTGAAGAAACATTCTTCAGACGGTTCGTAGGAACAACATTTCTTCAAATATTTTTCAATCAGTACCCTAGGATGTGGGAAAACTTTTGACAGAAGATGCCGTCTGCTGGACTCCGGTGATGGATGAGTTCAAATTACTAGTAGTCTGTTTTCCATCCATATGTTTGATGAACCAAGCAAATAACAAATAAAGCGAGAATTAAATTTTGCCTTGACAATATTGTACGGCGGCCATGATTGGGGAATGATACAGCAAATTTGAAACTTTTCAAGCAAGCACCACTTGACATACATGTAACCCCTACCCCTGTTCACTATTCAGTGCTTCGCCTACCAGACATTACTTCATTTCTGAGCACTCTGAAAGGGAGAGTGGAAACTTTTTTCCATTTCATTTAAGAGGTGTTTAGAAAACTTTTACAGATCAGTTTTGAGCAGACATTCTCTTCTAGAAAAGGTTGTCTGCTCAGATCTGGGGGCAGATGAGATAAAGCTGACACTGACCGTCAGCTTTTCGGGCCAGTAATCAGGGGCGTAGCTAGCGGTGGGGGGGGGGGGGCAGGGGCAAATGCCCCCCAGAGCAAAAAGGGACAAATCAAATTTTCCCCCTAAAAGGTCATTTTCCTTCCTCAAGCCAAGTTATTGTGGTATCAGATGTGGGGAAAATGCATCTGAGAGGATGTAGACTTTCAGGCCCGTATTCAATAAGGGCGTTTAGCTAAATCAGCGTACAAATTCTGCATTACACAGGTTATAGGCCTAGAAACTATTGTTCTACGTTCTGTAAGTTGTCTCATCCCTGGCATTTTACCCACACGATGATTACACGCGTCTAACATTCCTGCGTCTTAGTGTGGGAGGACAATAGAAAGTGTTGGAAAAATTCTAGACAAGCCTTCCTGATCGTTCAACATTTCCTTCATGCTCTTTGACTTAGACGCAGGATAGTTAGACGCGTGTGATTATCCTGCGGGTAAACGCCACTGGTGAACCACCGTACAGACATCAGACAATAGTTTTCTAGGCCTTTAACCTGTGTAATGCAGAATTTGTACGCTGATTAGGCCAAAACACCCGTAAACGTGCGATGATCACCCTTATTGAATACGGGCCTTAGTTTTTTCTGGGGAGGGACCCCCCAGAACCCCCTCTATCTTCACCCTCCAGACTTGAACAATTTTGCCCCCCTAGGCCATAAAAGCTACCTACACCACTGGTAATGCCCTCGGGTCTCCGCTCTTTCAAATTGTAATTGCAGTTTCGTAAATAAAACTACTTATGAAATGAACCATCATCTATGCTCATGACGTAACTGCCCTCCACAGGGACTCTGATGCAACAGGGGACGAGGTACATGTAGGCCTACATCCCCAGCACCACCGGGCTGTCCCGGCACGCTCAAACCATTCTTCAAGCACTATCTCTCCGCCAGTTTAAAGATTACATGAAAACAGCACAAACAGTGTTATGAACAACCTAAGCCAACACAGCTTTTTCGAAGAACTTCAGTTGTCAGATGACACTGTTCATGAATTGAATCAGTTAACAAAATGTGGACGCAATTGCAAATGCATCAACTCGGGAGCAAAAACAAAAGATCTGAATCAGGGACTTTCAGGCTCATCCTCCGACACAGGGGTTTCTACGTCGCTACTCTCTATCCACTCACAGCGAGTGTATGAAGAGGAACGAGACCAAAGCCCTGCTGTGGGAGGGTGTTTCAGGCTCTGCGTCCTACAGCAACAACAAATTACGATGCCACGGCATGCTATTAAAGGCCAAGTAAAAAAAGTTAGATTTGCGTCCTTTTTCCCAGAGGAGAGGGGAGGGGGATTTTTTCATTTTTTTTGTTTTTTTCTTGGCATAACTGGACATTGATGCCAGAAACTGGACAATACAACATGTCAGCCAATCAACATGCAGCTTTCAATGGGAAAACGGGAGAAAGACAAGATACTATGATACTGCTAGTTGCGATGTTGGATGCATGGTGGCACTGCTGACATGTTTTTCATGTATTTTGTTCAGGTTTTTGGGCTTTTTCAAGAAAATAAATGAAATGGTCCATGGACCATGTGCTCACTGGGTTGGACATAATAGTCTAATGACAGAGGGAGGTACATATCAGTTACGAGGAATCTGGGTCAAGTCATTCCCAGGTAGGACTTTGATGATTTTTGGGTTATGCCACCTGGCGGCCATATTGGATGTCCGATCGGGCTGGAACTTCACATGTACATTAAGGTCATCTGCAGGGGGCCACATAGCACATTGGAGCGCTTTGGGCCAATTGTTCCTGAGTTACAGCACTTTGATTATTTTCGGGTTACGACACCTGGCGGCTATTGGATGTCCGATCAGGCCGAAACTTCACATGGACATAAAGGTCATCTGCAGGGGGCCACATAGCACATTGGGGTGCTTTGGGTCAAGTCATTCCTGAGTTACAGCACTTTGATTATTTTCGGNAGTGAGCTAAAAATTCAAAAATTCTGGGGAGGCAGCAAAATTTGGGGGGTGGGTGGGGGACGCTAATGTAATAATTTTTTTACTTGGCCTAATCTACATTTTTGCGAATATAACGAAAATAACCACAGTAAAAATCTCACTATGTAAAATACTATCACAAAAATTAATAACAATAACACAGATAGCTTCAAACGTAATACCGCTGATTTCAAGCTAAAATCTGTCATCTGATTGGAGAAAAAAATTGAAAAAATGAACTTTCTTTGTGAATTTCATGGCAATATTGATGTCGCAAATGTGGAGTAATCCTCGTTCGAAATGTGGAACGGAACGGATGACGATGGGAACGAGATTGTCATTCTGTTTCAGCCAGAAGAAATCTGTTTTGATCATTCGGGACTCCTTGCAGTCAACTCAAAAACTTTTTGATTTTTTTCTGACAGTTGCACATATTGTGAAAATTTCAAAAAATAGAAATCTTTAAGGGGAGGTAAAAATAAAATCTAAAAGCTCAGTTTAGTAGCTAAGGCGAGCCTTTTTTTAGCTGGTGCTCAGATTTTTTCCTCACAAAAAATTGAGGAGAAAATAAAAATATTTTTTTCCTTGATCTCAAAAAACCATAGGGCAGTTTGGAAGTCAGAGGAAAGATTTTAAAAAATTGTTTTCAGAAAAAAGGTCAGATTTGTGGTCTGTCGGCATGTTGAAGAAACAACTTTGGAAAAAATGCTACCATAAACAGAAAAACAAATTTGATTCACAAACTGTTTTTATATCATTAATCGAACTTTTGCTGTCAGACATCGGGGCTAAAAAAAATTTTAAATATTAATTATCGGTGATTTAGAAGGTGACTTCCCATTTTGCCAAGTCCCATTTTGCCAAATCCCATTTCGCCAAATTCCCATTTGGCCAAATTCCCAAATCGCCAAATTCCCATTTTGCCAAATTCCCATTTTGCCAAAATCCCATTTTGCCAAATTCCCAATTTGCCAAATTCCCATTTCGCCAAATTCCCGTTTTGCCAAATTCCCATTTGGCCAAATTCCCATTTGGCCAAATTCCCGTTTCGCCAAAACTTTACTTGACACCCCCTGTGTTCTCTCAAAATGAATCGTTCGAAATATTAACAATTTTTGAAGCAGGGTTAGAAGTGTAACAAATTAATCATTCCAAAGAAGACTGATGTTATTTTCTAGCTAAATTCTTCAGCGATAACGATTGTTTTTAATTTCAATTTCCTTGTTCTTCTGATATGCCTTGGGTTACACTCCTCTAGCAGTGTTTGCTCCCTTACTGACATAAGCGCAGATATAGTCAAGGGAACAAACACTGCTAGAGTTGTGTAACCCTGGGTGTGGCACATTACACCCGTCCTTTTTGAAGAGGGAGACAGAAGGCCCCATCCCTTCCAAATCCTGAGTGAAACAGTTTGATAACCAAGGGCCTTATCCTAACCCTAACCCTCTATTTTGAAGTACTTTGCGTTGGATCGGTCCATTAGATTAGGGGTTATAGCCTGAATAACAAATTTGGCGAAATGGGAATTTGGCAAAACGGGAATTTGGCGAAATGGGAATTTGGCGAAATGGGAATTTGGCAAATTGGGAATTTGGCGAAATGGGAATTTGGCCAAATGGGAATTTGGCGAAATGGGAATTTGGCAAAATGGGATTTGGCGAAATGGAACTTTTTTTGGCGAACTGGGAATTTGGCGAAATGCAATTTGGCGAAATGGGAATGAACCGATTTAGAATCGGCGGACCCCAGACCGAGAAAAATTTTTTTGTTATTTTTCTTCATGTTTTGGGTTACAGGACGTCGGCTGATCCGAGCACCAACTAAAAAAAGTCTCGCCTAATCACAAAGCACATGAAATGAAATCAAAACTTACACATCTAAAACAATATATCAAATATACAAAAACCAAATTTATATTTACAATATATGAATAATGACACTTTATATGAATAAATTAACTCCTAATATATTCTTGTCCTTAATATAAGTAGGCCTACATGCTTATACTTCATTCACTGAATGCATTGGTGAGGTGCACACAAAACTGAAGTAGTATTTATACCGGACGTGATTTATCCAACCTAGTTTTACAATCTCGTACCCAGATCTACCTCATCTGAGGATATCTCTGGAAAGGGCTACGACTTGACCAAAATTTCTGGTCAACCACTGGCAGCATGCCAAAACATTTGTTTTACGCAATATGTCATTCTTTGATGACTGAAAAATATCATATATGCCTAAAAAGCCATATAATACCCCAAAACACGAAGTTGTTTGAGTATTAGAGCAATTTCAACGAGTAGATATTTGGGAACTATTTGACATCATGCCGCGGGTGCCAGCCTCGGTGTGATTTGCCGCAGAATTAGTATATATCGATGCGCAGATGTAACAACGTGCATGCGCAGTATTCCTAAAGTAGTACCGGTCACAGCCCTTTCCAGTGGTGTTGTAGGTACGTAAACCCACTGGGGACGAGTTTGCTAGTTTTACTGCATAAGGCCAACTAAAAAAAAAGTTTTGCATCCCGTCCTGCCAACCAAAAGCCCCACACTTGAATATTTTTTTCCTTTTTCCTTTTCATTTTAAAACGTTTAACCCCTTCGTTACTCTGGCAACACCCACACCATTGAAGCATTTATTCACCAAAAATTCGGCTTCACCATTTATTCAGAAATGGCAAATTTGGGACAGACATGAAAGAGGACATTTAAGTTTGGCAAATGAAACATTTTTGTGCTTTTCAGAAACATATACCAACAAGCAATTTGCATAATCACACACGGAAAAACTTGCACTTGGAAACAAAACATGCAACAGCAACCCACGAAAACCGCTCAACTTCGGGCAAAGTTTCAAGGTGGCATACACATGTGATGCATCCTAGCATATTTGGCTACATGAAAATTTGCCACGCAATGATTTCACGACGTATTAGACCAGATAAAATTTCATTCAGATTGACACAACTGAACTTAGATTGGTCACACAATCCTCCGCTAGGTGGGTTTATGAGGATCGGTACACAGGGCCGTAGGAACAGGGGGCAGGGGGCACCTGNNNNTTTGGCTTGTCAAAAATAAAAATTTGGCAGGCTCGGCATTTGACTGCCTTCAGTCCCAAATGGTCGTATTCATAAAACAGTTCTATCTTTAGAACATGTAGAACCGTCTTAGGCTGGTTCCAAGTACAGTGGTTGACCATACTTGGAACCGGCCTAAAACGGTTCTAAGGACAGAACCGCTTTATGAATACGACCCAAAAAGCCCAAGTCCAATAAACAAATGAACCACTTACATGGCTAGAGTGACCAATTTTACTCTCAAATGCCGGGAAATACCGTACACGCAAATATTTTCGCGAATAAAAATTACCGCGAAAATCGCGAATTGGTCAATAACCCCGCGAATTCTATTACACGCGAACCGTTTTCCAATTGCCGCTGTCCCCGTAATAGGCCTACATCGTGGTTTTCACCGAATTACACCGCGCACCATTGAAAATGCAGTGTTTTGAATCTTATATCGGACCCCAACCGCGAATATCTATCCACACGAAAAGGTAGGCCTACTTTCGGACCCCAACCGCTAAATATTTTAGCCGTGAAAATATTTGCGTATACGGTAGTGTAAAAATCATTCTTATTTTCTAGCCATCTCCTGAAATACATTACACCATATGGAAATGAAGTCAAATTTCGTACTTTGTGTTTCGTCAGATTTGCAAAACCTCACTATTTCCTGCGATAGGACTGCCTCAAAGTCAGAATTCCTGTATCCTTTGCATCCATGCTACTCAAAATAATCAATTTGAATCTATGATCCTTCCTAAAATCCTCCTCACGTCACACTCTATACAAAATACAAACTACATGTACAACCACGTAAAAATAAATATAACACCTCCATTTTTACACTGCAGTGAAGTGCATTTATGTAGATTAAATGTAAAGTCTATTGCAAGCTACAAAATGTATTTACAGGCCGTTTCTGTTGAAGTTGCTTCCAGTGATGACACCAAAGTAGTCTCGCACTCAAGCGGGAATTGAATCTGTGAATTCTCGCATATAGCTGTGTTCACACTGACAGCGACTTCAAACCGTTTTCCCCGAAACTCTCAACCACACCTCGCGTTACACCAAACACTTACCGGGTAGCTCCACTGGACAAAATGCCGCTCAAAAGTATTAACTATCAAAACAATAATCACATTTTTTCCACAATCTCAGAAATTTTATGAAAATGTGCATTAAAAATCTCACAACCTTTTCAAACTACAGTGGAACCTCTCTTAACGGACACCTCTGCCAGGAGGACACCTCTCTATTAAGGACACCAATGTTCAGTCCCAAACTGATCATTTCTATTCATTTTGACCTCTGTAATCAGGACACCTCTCAATTAAGGACAGCATTTGTCAGTCCCAGAGGTGTCCTTAATAGAGAGGTTCTACTGTATACTTTAAATATTTTATTCACAACCTCTTTAATGTAATGTTTTTCTAATGTAAGTACTCCAATGATAAATGTTTAAGGTGATTATACTGTTTTTCCCATAGTTCAAAAGAACACAATATGGCGATGGTCTGAAGTAATAGCTGGGCCGTATTTATGTGGCGGTCAATGTAAACCGTGGACCACCCCTGGTCAGGGGTTACCACTGTCGAAAAAGTATCGGGTTGTGAGCATTCAATTTTTTTCTTATCGTTGTATTTCTGTCGACCCAATAAATACAGTACAGGTCACAATTGACATCCCTAAATTCGCGCAAGTTACGTGTAAGTCACTCGTAACTTAAGCAACAACTCACGAGCCATGTTACGCGTAACTTACGAGGTGAGTTACGTGAATTTCGCTAGCTACGCAGTGATTTACGTGGCGAGTTATGCGAAACCAAAGCCGTGAGTAACGAGTAACTTATGCGAAGCCGTAGGAATGTCAATTGTGACCTGTACTGTAGGTAATGTAGAATTCCTGGCATTTACCGGTAGTTCATAGTTGGTAATAGAAATGACATAGAAAAGGTAAAGATTAGTGGAAAAAGCTGGTGAATACCTGTCGATTTCATATGATGTCCTGGGTCAATTAGTGTCGAATCCTGACCCTAGAAAAATTTTCTGGGTGTCGAATATTGTCGACCCCTGACCAGGGGGAAAAGGGTTTACACTGACCGCTGCATTAGAGTCTGTTAAAACCATGTTTTTCAGGCAGAATTTTGGATAAAATTGGCAAAGTGTCTTTTTCTCCCTTCCCAGAGAGGTGATTGCCCCAGGAGGAGAAAGCTACATACGGCCCTGGTTTAGCATGTGACAATACAGTAAATCTCTGCCTAAGTACAGCTGGATAGTAGGCGGGCAATTTTGCAGAACATTACACATAGACATGTATATAATCATTATGTTGGTGGTATAAACATACCCCAAGCAAGACAGGCACAAAAAAATCGGCCAAAAAATCTGTAAAATTGACCATGAAATTTTGAAATTCGGAGCAAATCATTGAAATTCACCACAGATTTCAATGTTTCTAGTACAGTGTGCCCCCTCTTTTCTGAAATTGTGGATCCGCCCGTGGACGACACACATGTACGGTACCTATTTCCACGGACTTTCCACACACAAAGTGAATTTATGCATTGTAAGTACACAGCAAGTCTCTCCAGTACATCCCCGCAGTGTAGTTAAACTTTATGCAAATATAGTTGATTATTCAGCACCAAAGAAGCAGATCCAAGCAACATCTACTTCTATACATGCAGTGGACAGAGTCCCGAATGTGACACCTAATCTGAGAGCTACATTGTAAGAGGCAGAACCTAATCTGAGAGCCAAGAGTCAAAATATAATCTGAGAGCCAAGAGTCAAAACCTAATCTGAGAGCCATCCTACATGTAGTCAGAACATAATTTAACCCTAGATTAGATTTTTGGCTCTTTGCACTTCTGAGAGCCGAGAGCCAAGAGTCAAAACCTAATCTGAGAGCCAAGAGTCAGAAAACTAATCTGAGAGCCGAGAATCAGAAACTAATCTGAGAGCCAAGAGTCGGAAACTAATCTGAGAGCCAAGCTGAAAATTTTACATCTTGCAGGCAGATAGCTTTGTGCTCTTGGCCATTCTGGCTGTGGTTAGGCCTGCCGCACACTGGAGCTATCTGCTGAGCAAAAAGTCATTCAAGACCGCACACGCGTAGCACACGGTGAGTTTCTGCCTCGCAAGGTGAGTATACTGCCTCACGAGGCAGAAAACTCACCCAAATATACGCGCACACATGAGCTATCTGCTGAGCAAACGGTCTCGAATGACTTTTTGCTCAGCAGATAGCTCTAGTGTGCGGCATGCTTTAGGGTTAGAGAGTTACAACCCTAACCCTAATCCTAGTCAGAACGTAATTTATTAACCATAGATTAGGTTTCGGCTCTTTGCACTTCTTTTGGCTCTCAGATTCCTGGCTCTTTAGTTATCAGATTAGGGTCTCCTGTCCCGAGTGTAGTGGTCATGGGCCATCTGGCTGGCCAATCCACTAGAAAGATTACAAAATGACATGATATGAAATTGAGTGACCACAGACAGAGCTTCAAAAAGATTCAAAATTTACAGGCAACATTAAACGACAGCCAGGTCCTGCTGGGATCCAGAAAGACAACATACCGTAAAGTGAAATATTTTCGCGTCCTAAATGCAGGGCTTCGTACACCTAAAAATATTTGGTAGTACAATTTCAGAAATTTGTGCTGTATTTTTGCCTTTTGCGAGTACAATAGGTAGTATCATCAAATCTGTGCTGTAGTTTGTTACACTTGTGAGTACAACCACCAAGGGTTAATGTCAGTCCTGTGCAGCAAGGCGAAATGAGTCCAGGCCTTTGATATTTCACTTTTGAAAAAAAAAGTTTTGAAAAAAAAAATTTTCAAAAAAATTT
>NMRB01005545.1:0-10292 GCA_002633025.1 Notospermus geniculatus
ATTTCATCAGCACTGAGACCCCTTGATATATCATCAGCGGGATTTCTCTTCGTCTCGACATACCGCCACTGCTCTGGTTCGGACCCATCCAAAATGGCTGCTACGCGATTGGCGACAAAGGTGTGTAGCCTTTTTGTCTTGTTGCTGATATATCTAAGAACAATCGCACTGTCTGTCCAGAACCCAGATTTTCCAAGACTCAACGTCAACTCACGCCGGAGCAGACCATCCAATTTCACTGCCACCGCTGCAGCACAGAGCTCAAGCCTCGGGATGGTCATGAATCTCATCGGAGCGAGCTTGGACTTTGCCATGACCATCGAGCAGTGCACAAGACCATCAGCATTGACAATCCTCAGGAAGGACACCGCATCATATGCATCTTCAGAGGCATCACTGAAATGCATTAGCCGAGCTGAGACAATCTGTCCAAAGTTCACCGGCACGAAACAACGGGGTAACTGGAAATCCTTCAACTTGTGCAGGTCACTCAACCAGCCTTTCCAACGTTGCACATTCTCAGGGCTCATGGGATCGTCCCAACCAGTTCCAGACCGGCATTCATCCTGGAAGATCTTCTTGGAACGCAGAACGTAAGGACCAACGAAGCCGAGCGGGTCATAAATTGAGCTGGTAACTTGGAGAATTCCCCTCTTGGTGAAAACCGGATCTTGATCACGTATCTTGATACCAAGCATGTCAGTTTGAGTGTCCCAATGTAGACCCAACGCTCTCTCACAAGGAAGAGAAGTGAGATCAAGCGACTTCACCCCCTCAGCACGGTCCTCAACTGGTATCGACCTCAAAACTTTCTTTCTGTTCGACACCACCTTTGTCAGGCGAAATCCACCTTTGGCTACAAGTTCCATTAGGTCCTTGGTCAGAGAAATCACTCGATCTTCATCTTCGCGTGGTGCATTCAACGAGTCATCCACATAGAAAGATTTGTGCACCATCTCAACCGTATCGTTGTCATGATCATTCCTGTTATCGTCAGCCGTACGGCGCAGAGCAAAACTACAGCAACTCGGGCTCCACACTCCGCCGAATAAGTGCACAGTCATACGGTAAACCAGCCGCTGTTTGGTGACGTCACCATCCTGCCACCAGAGAAACCGCAAGGCATCACGTTGAGATGGTGTCACCTTCACTTGGTGAAACATTGATTTTATATCACTCATCACGGCAATGTGACCTTCACGAAATCTTAGCAGCACACCAACTAAATCATTTGTCATATCTGGTCCTGACAGAACTTGATCGTTAAGGGAAGTCCCTCCGTACTTGGCCGCACAGTCAAAAACTATACGAAATTTCTCTGGCTTATTGGGGTTCACAACATTGTGATGAGGGAGATACCATTCAACACCATCGACGGGTTCACCCGGAGCTAACTCAGCATAACCCTCATCAATGAGCTCCTGCATCTGTGCTTTATATTTACAGTAGAGACCAGGATCACGTCTGAACTTCCTCTCAAGATATGACAGCCGTTGTTCAGCCATACTGCGATTGTTGGGTAACGGAGGTGGTCGCTGCTTGAACGGTATATCCAGACAGTTATGTCCATCACTCATGCAGATTGAGTTATTCCAAATCTCAACAGCACGCTTGTCCTCCTGAGACCACTGAGAAACCCCAGACGCCAGCATTGGAGGACCATCAAGTTTCCAAAATTGTTCAACCTGGGTAGCCAGAGTCTTGTCATCATCAACAGCCTGTATGGTGTTACAGACAGTTACAGCTGGCTCCCCCCCAAGGGGGCCATTGAGCGTCCAACCCAACTTTGTTCTTGTGGCATAAGGCTCGGAGTCTCCACCGCGACGAATCTCAAGTGGAGCCAATGCAGTAGGAACGTCTTGCCCTATTAGCAGCATAACCTCACTGTCATGCGGATCAGCAACTCTGATACCCTTGAGATGGCTCCACTGTTTAACCTCAGCACGTGACACAAGACTATTCTTCAACTCAGGAAAGTCACTAACTGCATATACCCGTGGCAGCGACACAACTGACTTCCTATGCCGACCTATTCCAGATGGCGTCACCTCCAAAGAAACTTCCAGGGCATCAGCATCACCACCTGAACACATGGTTTGAAGAGACAGGGTTGTCTTCTCACCACTTAACTCACATTTCTCTAGCAGAGATTTACTGCAGAATGTCCTATTTGAGCCAGTGTCAAGTAGAGCATAAGTCGACACATAATCACTCTGCCCTTGACCCCGAACACGTACTTGAACTATTGGTAATGCAACCTTAGGACCGTCCACAGTGCCAGGACCGCACATGCAGCTCTTAGCATCTGCCTTAGGGGGACCCCCCTCTTTCCGATCCTTATTGTCCTTGGGCTTGGCAAATGCGTCATGCAACATATCGGAATGCTTACCAGTACAGTCATTACGCTTACACTGAGAGGACATCCTACATTGCTGGCAACTATGGTTTATGAAATCAAGGCAGTTGAAACAAATCTTCTTGCTGATGGCAACCTTGAGTCTCTTCTTAGGCTCATACTTCCGGAACACTTCACATCCAGACACTCTGTGGGCTCCCTCACAGACATGACATTTAGGGCCAGACGTCTTGGCAGGTTCATTTACCTTGACCGGTGGAGCCACCTCAGCTGGCTCAGGCAGCTTGGAAGGAACCGTACCATCCAAACTTCCAGTTGGCTTATTAGACGCTTGAACATTCAGGCTCTTGGCTGACCTTCTGCCTGATTCAACACCGGTATTCAACTTGCTCGGCTTACCAGACGGTCCAGATTTTCCAGCCCCAACACCAAACACTGGGTCAGAGGCCTCACCAGAAACTTGCTCTAGCCAGTCAACAAATTCGAGGAACGTAGGATACCTATGATTCTTCTGTCTTGAGCGATATGCCTCTTTACGCCACCTACCCTGGAGATACCCAGGAAGTCTCGAAACTATCGTCACCATACGGTCCTGTGATTCCACTTCACACAGCCTGTTCATCGCCCTCAGNGCTCTCACAATGCTCAATTAAACAGTTCAGTTTGTCTGCATCACTCACACTTGAGTTGTGGACGCATGCATCAAAGGCACTCATGAAGGTCCAGTAGTTCATCGGATTACCATCAAACGTATGCAGACTCGCCTTGGGTAGTCTCAGAGCATCTATGAGCTCTCTGTCATGACTCACACCAGTAGGACCACATCCTTGTTCAGGACTACACGTAGGGGATATCTTCACTTGAGGCGGAACAAACTCCGCAGCATTAACATTCAGTGGAGCTGGCTTGACGTCCTCAGACTGACACTGAGCTGGACTCTTCTCCTGCTTCAGCAACGGAGGCTCACCTTGAACATGTTGAAGCCTCTCTAAAGCACAACCTAGCTGACCCTCAAACCTCTGCTGTCTTTGAGCAAAATCCATCTCCCACCTTTGTCTCTCGAACTCAAACTGTTTCCAGTTCCCGTCACTCTTCTCTTCTGCCCGCTTCAACATATCATCAATGATCATGGCAAACTCAGTCGAGGAAGACTTGACAGGGTCCTCATAGACATCAGGTATCTGTGACAAATCACAGTCATCATCACATGGGGGAATCCCCACACCAAGAGCTCCACAATCAGCTAACTCAGGGGAACCGGCATCACTGTATTTCAACCTCAATTCAGCGGCCTCCACACTACCTGACTCAGCCGCACCAGCATGCAGAGCTTCAATGGTTTGGTCCAATTCACATTCCAAACGCTTTATTTCATTGAGAGTCTCCCTGCGCTGTTCCTGGGCTTTCTCAAGCTTCCTGGCGGTATCTTCATCAAACAGCTTTCGGGAATCCCCGCTCTCAGAAGGCACAGAACGTGGAATTCCTATCACCAGCTGAGCAACGTCCATGTCACTGCTAGGCAATGGCTGAGCAACACCCACCTTATCACCGGGCACCCAAAGTGAAGGCAGGTCAACCTCGCCAACATCAGACCTATCAACCACATACTTAGGTTGAGCAGCATCCATTCTACCATTTGACATCAGCTGAGCAACATCCTCAATACCACTTGGCGTCTGCTGAGCAACACCCACGTCACCGCCAGGCAATGGCTGCGCAACACCCACCTTATCACCGGACATCCCCAGCGAAGGCAGGTCAATCTCACCAACATCAGACCTGTCGGCAACATACTTAGCAAGAGTCTCCTCTTCAGCAGAAGCAGCCATAATCTCAACATCCAATTCCATACGTTCAATCTCAAACTCAGCCTCGAGTTTCTTACGCTGGCTATCAATCTTTTTCTGATGCAAATCCGACATTGCACGAGCACGTGCTGACAGTGCCGCCTTCTTGGCAGCTGCCTTTGCCAGACAACTAGACGCACGACTTGATCTTGCAGATGACGCACGCGACACACTGTCATTTGGTGTCACTTCAAACTGAGCCTGAACAGATTCAAACCTTTGCTTTGCTTTATTATATGGTTGAATAACGTTGATACTGTTCATCTACCTGAGCAATCCTATCGGGATCAACCTCTGCGGTGAGCACAACATACTCATCATTCATTTTAGAATACTGCTTAAAGACAGAATCCAGTGTTCCAAAGGTTTCCCTTGCTAATTCAAACTGTCCCTCAGGTATTTCATCAATCTTTCTGCAGAGCGTAGTGATGTGGGCTTCATAACCAGCCCTCTGGCGACCAAGGGTAACATGTCGCTCTTTCTTGACCTCACCCTGGTCAAGCATGCTTGGTTTAACAACACGTTCACTACGACGTACTCCAACAGCAGAACCTGAAGAAGTGTCCTGGCTCGCCATATTATACCGGTACCTTTAACAGTCCGTGAAATAGTTCGAAATTACTAGTATGGTAATTCAAGTCCAGTCTGTCAGAGCCGAATCCCCGAATTGGAATCCGTGACGAAGGTGAATCCACTTCACGGAAGTGAAGTCTCGAGGTTGAATCCATGTGGGTGGTCCCAAAAAGCACAAAGTGAGATGATGAGACGTCTACGAAAAAGCCTTTATTCAAGACATTCATGACGATCCAAGAATGACGTCCGCGTCGTGCGACGCCTGCAACATTCAACTTCGTTGCGAGAACCATACACAGACCATCCACAGATCTGAAGAAGAAAGAGGAAATTACATAGCACGATCATTAAACCCTGCATTTGCGATTCCCTTATGACAGTAGACAAGCAGTACACAATTCACAACGCAGAACACCTGGGTGACCGTTCTCCTACCACACCACAGTAAGATGGCGCCACCTAACAACAGGCGCGTACAACATTTCAGTGAAACACATGGTTGACATCTGAGACCCAACTCGCATCTTCAAGACACTAATTTTAAGTGAAAAATAATTAGCTTGCCCAAACTGGCATGATCTTCAGGTTTTATGATTATTGTACTTTGTTCTTACCAAATTTCCCATTTACAACACAGTCCAAAAGGACTTTACAACGAATATTTTGGGGAAACATAAACTCTCGACTCGAGAAGCGACAAATCATGGCGGTAAAAGTGACCAATTCCTTGACGGCCGTTGCGCCACCAACATGTTGCCGAAGACAAAACCACCGCCGCATAGATGGCGGTAACAATAAGTATTTATTAGCAAATGCAGATTTGTAGGGAAATAGAAGGGCTGGGGAGATATTCGTCCTGCGACGAAAAGTGTTCAGCAAAAAAAAATAAACAGAGAAACAGACACGCGCAAAAAATCGCCTATCGCAAGGCTCGAACCTGGCGCCCCGGATTCATAGCGGACGCTCTACCAATGCGCCAGCCGGCCACGTCATGATGGTGGCAGTTGAATAAATGTTTATAAACATATCCCAGCTACTCAACATATTTTTATGATAATTAGAAATGACGTCACAAATCAGAATAATCTTACAAAAATCGCATTTTACAACATCCACACTCAGAGCAAGTCCCCAGCAAATCTGTCAGTATTGTTTCGCTGAACATTCCAGTGGCATTGACATTGTGTGAATAGTTATGGCCAATGAGCTCGAGGTACAGCCTCATCCATGACGAGTACGACATCGCCAATCTTGAAATTACGACGCTCTTCAATCCATTTCGAGCGCAACTGCAACGTAGGCAGGTACTCAGACAACCATCTCTGCCAGAAGCGATTCACCAGATACTGCACATGGCGCCAGCGTCGACCGTAAGCATCAGCTCTTCCGAATGTACCAGGTGGTGAGGGAAACCCTTTACCAAGACGAAGTAGGTCATTCGGCGTCAAAGGCACGGGATCACCCGAATCCCCGGATACCACGGTCAATGGTCGACCATTCACAAGACCTTCGACTTCAGCGAACACAGTATCCAGACGCTCATCGTCCAACACTTGATTCTTCAGGAGAGCATTCAAGACAGCACGAACGGAACGAATCTGTCTCTCCCATGATCCGCCCATATGGCTAGCATACGGGGGATTGTAAATCCACTCGATCTCACTCAGCAGCATGTCACTCTGCAACTTGTTGTCTTGGTTCCACTTCGCCATCGACTGCCTCAACTCTTTGTCCCCACCACGGAAGTTCGATCCATTGTCACTTCGTATTCTCCTTGGTACTCCACGTCTCGCACAGAAACGTACGAGGGCGTTTAGGAATGAGTCAGCATCCATACTGACTAGCTTCTCTATGTGAATGGCACGGATGGTTAGGCATGTAAACAGGCACCCGTACCGCTTCTCTTGTGATCGGCCACGTTTAACGAAGAACGGGCCGAAGCAATCAACACCACAAAACCAAAACGGTGGATAGTGAGGGGTCACCCTGTCCATCGGCAAACCAGCCATGCGCTGCTCTTCCAGCCGCCCGCGGAACCGTTTACAGGTCACACAACTCTGCAGGACGCTTTTCACCAGCACACGAACCTTGGGTATCCAAAACCTCTGTCTCACCTTCGCAACAACGTATTCACGACCAGAGTGAGCAGACCTCTCATGGACATGGCGCACAATCAGGCGAGACACATGCGCCTCTCTTGGCATTATCAATGGATGCTTGACAGTATCTTCCACAGGCGCATCCTGGAGCCTGCCCCTAACCCTGAGTAGCCCATCTTCAGCGAGAACAAAACCGCTCGGAACATTCACATTAAGACTGAGAAAACCCCTCTGCCAAAATTCAGTGGAAATGTCATCGATTATTTCGACTTCAAACGTGATTTCAAGTTCCTAGTAGATGATGGTAAATACACTCCTCAGGAAGCATTATACGTGTTGAAAACTTGCCTTGGTCCGAAACCTACAGATTGGATTCAGGGGGGAACAAGATTATGAAACTGCTTGGAAGGCACTTGATAGCAAGTACGGAAACCCTCGTTTGACGTCAGATACATTGATCGGAACATTGAATAAGTTCAAGGCAGTTCAGGAGCATGACCTTAGCCACTTCACTGAACTACATCATCTGGTTAAGAAGATCTATAACGCATTGAATAATGCACTTGAGCGTTCCGGAGACATAGACAACTCAACGACCATGAGCCTGATTGAGAAAAGGTTGCATCACTCCGACAGATTAAAATGGGCTTCTCATCAGAAAGACAAAAGCATCGAACCTTCCATTGACACTTTACTTAGTTGGATGAAGGATGAAATCTGGATCCGGCAGGTTGCAGGAGCAGAGATTCGCGGTTTAAAGCCGACTTCATCGAAGCATTCAGTTAACCTGGTAGAGACCAGCGGGGATGTTACGCCTGCGGAGAAAGTGATTCCACCATCGCGAGTAACGGTGCAGGGTGATGACAACAAACCTAGTCAGAAGCCATCTAGTTCAAACAGAGGACATTGTTGGGTCTGTAAACAACCACACAAACCGGAGGACTGCGAGAAATTTAAAGGTATGAGTCTGGCGATACGTTTGACTGAAGTGCGGAAAGTCAAGGCCTGTTACTTTTGTCTGCGAATTCATCGAGGACAATGTCGTCGACGGAAATGTTGCGAGTCTGTCACGGACGGTATTCAGTGCCCTTACAGTCATCATCCTCTCTTACATGGAGCTCCTTTTGATCAAGTCTCGAGTAACACCTCGGTACTGCCCAGCAGTCGGAAATCAGATACATTGATCGGAACATTGAATAAGTTCAAGGCAGTTCAGGAGCATGACCTTAGCCACTTCACTGAACTACATCATTTGGTTAAGAAGATCTATAACGCATTGAATGCACTTGAACGTTCCGGAGACATAGACAACTCAACTACCATAAGCCTGATTGAGAAAAAGTTGGATCACTCTGACAGATTAAAATGGGCTTCTCATCAGAAAGACAAAAGCATCGAACCTTCCATTGACACTTTACTTAGTTGGATGAAGGATGAAATCTGGATCAGGCAGGTTGCAGGAGCAGAGATTCGCGGTGCAAAGCCGGCTTCATCGAAGCATGCAGTTAACCTGGCAGAGACCAGCGGAGATGTTAGTACGCCTGCGGAGAAAGTGATTCCACCATCGCGAGTAACGGTGCAGGGTGATGACAACAAACCTAGTCAGAAGCCACCTAGTTTAAACGGAGGACATTGTTGGGTCTGTGAACAACCACACAAACCGGAGGACTGCGAGATAATTTAAAGGTATGAGTCTGGCGATACGTTTGACTGAAGTGCGGAAAGTCGAGGCCTGTTACTTTTGTCTGCGAATTCATCGAGGACAATGTCGTCGACGGAAACGTTGCGAGTCTGTCACGGACGGTATTCAGTGCCCTTAAAGTCATCATCCTCTCTTACATGGAGCTCCTTTTGATCAAGCCTCGAGTAACACCTCGGTACTGCCCAGCAGTCGGAATCTGTTACCTGTTGTTACTGTGACTGGCGTTAATCCTACAAGTCTGAAGAGTAAGGATGGCCTACTTCTGTTTGATAGTGGATCTCAGATTTCTTTGCTTCGTTCCGAGTACGCACAGAGTTTGGAATTGGAGGGAGAAGATATTGCTATCAACATCAGTAAAGTCGGAGGAGAGGTCGAACTGATTGAAACACAAGTCTACAAACTACAGGTACAGTCTTTGACTAACAGTTCCCGTCATACGATAAAGGCAATTGCCCTTCCGAAAATCAGTGAGGACATTAGAGAAATTGACATTGAACATTGGAACGAATTGTTCGAGTTGAAACCTGGCACTTTGAATCGGGGATCAGGACCAGTCGATCTCCTGATCGGTATTGATCATGCGAAGTTTCATGGCGGGACTACAAAAGTCCAAGGACCGTTCGCAATTCGACATTCGATGCTTGGCCCAGTCATATTTGGAGCGGCTTCAGTAGACCCAAATTTGACAGATGGATTGTACCAGGCTACATTATTGGAATCGGTTGACCTGACGCAGTTCTGGACTACAGAACAGATGGGAGTTGCATTGAATCCGTGTTGCCAACAACGAACAGGTCCTGAGAAACCTCTTGGAGCATTGGAAAAAGTGGAAGCCGATATTATACCATCCTGAGAACATCAGGCGTTCTTAGTGCTCGCTACCTTCGTCGCCGCACACAAACCCCTGAGAGATTTCGCCTGAATCGGTGGAGTATCAAAGCCATTCCAGCAAATGTTCATCCCCACCATCTCATCCCAAGTTGGTCAGTGACATTACCAGCAATTCTTAAACCCTCCCAAGTCCATATTGTTCCTGTTTCCGTCCAGTTCAACCTAAGCTGGACATGTGAAAACAGAATGTATGCACTAGCAGGTTATTAAAACTACGCGTGATGCGACTTTAATGCAGCAGCCAGTTATCAGGGACACGTTCTGAATGATTATTTGAGAAAAGGACCAGACTAACTAAACAATTTGGTTGGCGTGATTGTGCGCTTCCGAGAGAATGCTGTGGCTGTTGTGGGAGATGTATCCAAGATGTACCATCAAGTCCTGGTGGATCCAGTAAGAGATGCACATACACATCGCTTTCTCTGGAGAAACATAGAGAATCGACCTCCCGACGTTTATGTGAAACAGGTGTTAACGTTCGGAGATGTTTCCTCATCAGCACTTGCAAATACGGCCATGGATCTCTCAGATGAGGAATACGAGGGAAGATATCCGGAAGCTGTAGCTACAGTGAAACGTTGCCGTTACATGGATGATGTTTGTGATTCGCTGTTAACAGTCCCATCAGCAGTTGAACGAACTGAAGAAGTTGATGAAATCCTCAATGACGGACATTTTAAGATTAAAGAATGGACATCTAACAAACAACTCAAACCAGATGTGAAACCACCATCAGAACCGGAGCAGAAGGTCTTGGGATTGGTTTGGGATCGAGAACAAGATACGATATCTGTTGCTGTAAAGTCGCCCAAACAGTTTCCACC
>NMRB01005548.1:9604-20422 GCA_002633025.1 Notospermus geniculatus
CCCCCTCCATGGCGGGCGCCATTTTCTTAATATCGTACCGACAGTCATCAAAGAATTTTTCGTGCCGTTTATCGTCACTCAAATCCGCAATGGTACTCGCAGCACGGCTGATGTAATGTCGATGCGGACATAGATGAACGCACGACACCGAAAAAACATATGACGCAGATCGGCTCTGTTCGTTTGCTCATTTCTTTGAAACTGTGAGCTTAACTTGCGATAAGTTTGGACCATTGTGTTAAGACAAATGTTAACAGTTGACCCCTGCTATCGATGAGCACAAAAGCTGACAATATTGACTGGTATTTTGACGATGTTGATTGTAAAACTACCGTCTCAGTTGAAGGGAGAAACAAAATGGCGGCCACCCATTCCTAACTCGCACCCAGGCTCAAAACCACCACGGTACTGGGTATACTTTTGTAGATCGAACATTTGATGTCATTGGATTTTTTAAACATATAAAAAACATTAAAATAACTCATTTAACTCGGGCAGTTAGGTGTAGTTTCGATGTATTGTTCTTGTTCAGTCAGTCGTACTGCAATTATTTCCTTAATATGGATTCTGACGACAATATTTGGATTTCTGGACAGCACAATTGACCTCACGAACCCACCGCCTGGACAGCCATGGTTACCAAGTTGTTTGGTTGTCATGCAGAAACACATCTTTTAAAATTTGGTATACCACTGTTATAAATGATCCAATCTTCATGCAACTTTCACTGAACTGATTTTTACTCGAACTACTTTTCAAAGAAAAAAAGCATGAAATGCGTTTCAGGTAACCTTTAACCGATTCGGCCTCACATTACAATGAAGTTCATGGAACAATTCTTATGCCAAGATGATGCATTTGGAAATAGAAAAAGGCAGGGGCTTACGTTGATTGTAATAACAGCAATATAAAAGAAACTAGCACTTTCCTTGCCAACAATTCATAAATCAGTATACGAACACGTATTTAAAGGGGTGCGTGCGAGAGATTTGCACGTCAGTGTCCATATTCATAAACATATATACTTAAGTCGAATTATGATACTTATCTTTTGTGTTGTACAAAGGATAAGTGTCAGACTTAGACTTACATGTAGTTTTATGAATATGGGCCATATTCATAAAACGACTTAAGTCTAAGTTTGACACTTTTCCTTTATTAAACACAAAAGATAAGTGTCACACTTTGACTAAGTCAAAGTGTGACACTTATCTTTTGTGTTTAATAAAGGAAAAGTGTCAAACTTAGACTTAAGTCGTTTTATGAATATGGGTCCAGGGACCTTATTCACAAAGCCCCCGTAACTTTAAGGACACGCAAATTCTTTGTCAAGTCGATTGTGAACAATAGGTTGTCCGCAAAAGGACAGTAGTTTTCGCACGGCCGTAAGTTACGGAAGCTTCGTGAATAAGGTCCTAGAACATACATAAGGGACGTCACTGTAGCCCTTCTTTTGATAAGCACGGTGTCAGCCTTTAACAAGCTATTTACCAAAAACATTTCAGGATGTCTTTATTTTCATGGAAGATTTTTTGAGTCGAGAGGGCAATAACGTGCAATTTAGCAATTAATCTCGTATATACGTGCTATTTATGGTCAGCACACCTGTCAGTGTGCTGACCATATTGAGATCACAAAATTTCTTTATTCTTTCTGCTTCTTCCACCATGCGATTTTCCTACGGTTCCCAAAAAACGGCTGAATAAATCAACATACAATCACGATAGCCCAGCTTATAATTGTATCTAGCGCTGCATATATGCGAATTTTCCAGAATCCATTCGTTTGGTGACATAGAAGAGTTTTTCTTGTCAAAATTTAGCGAAATTGCTGCCACATTCCATTAGTTGTACTCACTCCCCCGCCTATAATTTTGTCGCTTGTGATTGGCTGTCTATTTTTAAACGCGGATGTAAACATCTCCACGTGTCATGTCCACTCACAGTGTTTCCAAAATGGCGTCCACTTGAAGCATTCAGAGAGGCAGCACATAGAATGTCGGCGAAATGGATACTCAGTGACCTGCCCCAATCTTGTTTTGGATTAATTAGCTAAGTATCCTGCGGAAAGTCGGTTGAAGAAAGCGCCCTGCTATCTCATTTCGACTCTTGCACTCAGACAATTTGCTGTGAACACTCAGTGCACACGGATGGATGTACACGATGATGTGCGCACGATGGCACAGAGCGTGATCTGACGCCGCGTCCTCCATCGTAATGTCCATGTAGGCCCAGCAGTCAGTGTGCTGACCATCAATTTGCTGATATTAAGCAAATTTCAAGAGTTCTAGTTTCACTTGCAGGTATCAAAGGGAGAGCGTCCAGGCCGAATATTATTGTCGGATCGACCCACTCTGCGCTGCGATTTCCTTCAGTCTCAATAAAGACAACATAAGGCACTTTGTTTTCTACTACAAGACCACACCTGCGGCCGGAGCCCCATTCTCAAACTCCACAGCCATCAAGAACTGTACCCGAAATAGTATGTATGACTCGACAATACACTCTTAGCAAAAACGGTTCCAAGAGGGTTCTTTGGCCTTTCAAAGAACCCTTTCTTCTATAGGGTTCTACCTAGAACTCTCAGGGCCGTACTTAAAGGGGGCGAGGGGGGCAGTTGCCCCCCCCCCCTGAGCCAACCAAAAAACGTGATTTTCATGCGGATTTTGGGCAAAAAACGGACCACAAAAAAAAAACTCCTGGACCACAACCGATACACCGTGCTCCAGCTGATGTAATATCTTTCTTCATGAGGTCTAATAAAATAAATACAATTTTGCATCGAGCGTCGCAGAGAAATCTGCAATTAAATTTTGAGGGTACTACAAAGAACCCCTCTGAAACGGTTTTCCCACGATTCTCCCCAATGGGTTCTTTGTCTGCCACTGTGGGAGAACCCTCACCCCTTTATTTTGGTAGTCGATTTCTTTTTCGTATTCAATGCATAAATTATTTTGTTTGTTTCAAACCTCCGGAAACGTGTGTAATTAGAAAATCAAGGCACGACGATCTTTCCAGCCGCGGCCACTAAACACATCGGATACAGTAATTAGCAAAATACGGGCCAAATCCATAAAGGGTGTTTAAGACTTTTTAGACGTGTGTAACTTCACTCTAAAATTTGCTGGGTCAAATTTGACCAAAAACGGGTTGATTTTGACCCAATAGTGAGATTAATATGCAATCAAATAGAGTCAGAATATGACCCAAATACTGGGTCATTATACTGACCCGAACATTTAACGCTGTCCTATACGGTCATTTTCCTGGCCCAGTTACGGTGTTGAATACGGTGACCCAATTAATTGGATCAACTCACCCCAGCATTTAGTTGATTGCATATTAATCTTATTTTGTGGTCAAAATCAACCCATCTTGCGTCAAATTTGACGCAGCAAATGTTACAGTGGATGGGGTATACCAAATGCGCAAAACAAGATTTTTTGTATGGTAAAGAGAAACATAGAGAGAAACAGTTATACATTGTACAATTATCGTTTTCAAAATTCTGAACGAGAAACATCCACAACTTTAAATTTGTGTCCCAGATTTCAAACCATAGTTTATCAATATTCTTATGTGTTTGTTTTTGTAAGCACGCATCTATAAGTTTTTTCGCACATAAGAACATAATTGTTATCTCGCTAGGTACATGTAGAACTGGTTCATTGGTAGATTTCAATCAAACACTGGGTCATTTTGACCTAACCAAAATGACTCATAATTTCAACCCCATTTGCTGGGTTATTTTGACCCACTTTTTCACCCAATTTGCTTGGCCCAGTAGTTGGGTAACAAAAACCACCCAGCAAGGATGACCTAATATTATGACCCTGGGTCAGAAATTGTTCGAGTGTGTTCGAAATGACCCAAATATTACATGTAACCCAAAGTTGTCAACCCAGCAATGAGGTACCCGCGGAACTAACGTCACGACGCGGCGCTGCGAGCGATGCACCCGAAGTTTCTTTTTTCTAACGTTATTTCCATTTATTTCTGGAGTGAAAATAACCCGTTTCTGTTGATCGCCTGGCAGTAAACTTACATCATCCTGTAGCAGATGAAAATTTCTTTAATCTCCTTGCTTTTTGCCTTAAAATGAGGAGATAGGTTGCCGATAAAAGCAACGTTTTTGTCTCATTTTTCCTGTAGAAAAATGTACAGGTCACTTTTTCATGACGCAACGTCAACACCTAAAATGACGTCAATGACGTCGCGACAGGTCAATCGATCACATCGCCACCGCGTAGCAAAGTTTGTCACGCGGGTATCCCAGCCCAGCAAAAGTTAGAGTGTTCGTCAAATGCATGTGGAAGTGTGTGCATTTAGTGAAGTTACATGTACACCCTTTATGATTTTGGCCCATTCTTTATTCTACAGCTCAGTATTGCGGGCTTGTGAAAGCTTTGGATGTCAAAAGCCTGAAGAATGCTCGTCCTTATTCACAACGGACCGACCTGAGCAGAAGATCCTATTGCTTAGCAGCGTGTGAGAGGGATGCACAATGCCATGCCGTAACATTTATTAAGTTCGTGAAATATGTATGCAAGTCGTATCGTATTCGACGTGGTGGAGATGAACTGGAATCGTACCCTGGCGTTGGATACATTTCGCTGTGCATCTGCAGTATGTGCCCCCCAGCATGGCGGCTTGTGACGTCATTTGCAATCGCCTATTCGCGAATGGGTAAATCTTCCAGACATCGTCGGAGGGATGTGCACGGGCAAATGGACTTAGAAAATTTCAGCAAAAAGAATACAAAGAGAACAGACGCGTGAAAAAGTCGATAGCCTCCGGCGGGTATCGAACACGGATCGCCTGCGTCACGGCCGCACGCTCTACCCACTGAGCCAGCGGGCCAGCTGGTCGACCCCAGGAAATTTTTGGTGTATTATCCGTACAAGCAGTAAATGTATAGGCCTAATATATACTGCTACCCCTACCCCTACCCCCTACCCCTATCCCTAGCCCTAAAACTGAACCCTAACCCTAACTGAACCCTAACCTAACTGAACCCTAACCTAACTGAACCCTAACCTAACTGAGCCCTAACCTAACTGAACCCTAACCTAACCCCCCCCCCTCCGGGGGGGGGATAATCTAACCCTACCCCCCTACCCACACCCTGACCCTATACCCGCTGTCCGTAGCTGCTTTTACAGGTGCTGCCCTCTACAGAATGTTTGCCTAACTAATAGTTATATATATTCACTGCACATCCCTCCGACGATGTCTGGAAGATTTCGTAAATCGCACGTCGCTGAGTATATTGATTTCTTATGACGACGTCTGCTGTGAGTGGGGCTTTTAATTTTTCCGAGTGCTGCCGGGCGAATAGGCCTATGTTTGTGTCTACAGGTAGCGTCATGACGTCATGCGTATATATTATGGATAGGCCTAATCGCACAGGCCCATCGATCGATAATGCATGGAGCGGGAGGCATAAGAGGTAGGCCTGTGTAAATACAGTGATACCGGCAGAGAATTCATGCAGTGTGCTTTTGGGGGCGGTGCTCAACTCACTTGGTGGGGCCGTAGATCTTGGGGTCTCAAGGTAAAATGTGGCGATCGCCCTAAGTGAGAGCTCTCTCCTGCAGTTTTGTTGCAAGAACCACAGATGGGGTAAGATAGCTGACATGTGAATCTCAGTAGGTCTATCGGTAGGAGCCTACGCTGTTTTTCCTAAATACGTGCAGCCCCTGCCCATTTTCGGCCTTGACGCCGAGGAGGGCTGATCCGGTAAGCGTACAATCCCGACGTAGGCCTAGGTCCTACTGTTGCTGAATCGGAAGTTTGTTTTGAGTCCTAAATTCGAGCTCATGGACTAGCCAAGGCCTACAATTTGTTCCTTTCTTAATTTCTTTTTAATTTAGGCCTACATTTTCCTTTATTTACAGACACAAGTAATCATAGGCCTACCATTGAGGCCTGTAACGTTGCTCACTTCGTNATGAGTGTGTGAGGTAACTATTGAACACAGTTTGAAGTGGATGAGTGTGCGTTGTTGTGAGTTTTTGCGGCTGAAGCGGCGATGGTGAATGTTCTGTTCTGGAGGTCCTCGGATCATCAGTTTCTTACCTTGTCTATATTATATACTACAGTGAACAGTGTGATGTGTACAATAACCCAGTTTACCGTAACTACACTTTACCCAACTGATAAACGTTTCAGTGGCCTGTGCTTTGATCAAGGATCCGAGGCTGTGCGTCGCGAGTGGGGGTGATTATAGCAGTTAGAACATCCTCAATGCTCTATACTCTAAAAGCCGGCGACACGAAAACCTAAAGCAGGCCTCACACGAGGACGGTTCTGACGGCGGTTCAGCACGGTTCAATAGGGAGGTTTAGAAATCAAACGATAAACGTTAACTTTACGACAACTTTATTTTTCATACTACACATTAACCGGATTTTATATTGCATTTTCGGTACAAAAATAACGTTATCGTTAACGTTAACGTTTATCGCTTGATTTCTAAACCTCCCTATTGAACCGTGCTGAACCGCCGTCAGAACCGTCCTCGTGTGAGGCCTGCTTTATTGCCTATGGCTTATGAGTAGCTTACTAGCCACTCTGCGTCATGTTTCCGACTTCATTCTCAGCTTATTCATGAATATTGTGACAAGACGCGCAGTGCAGTCCGCCTTAACGCTCGATTTTCAATTTGTTCACACTTGGAATGAGCAAAATTTATTTTATTTATTGTAGATTCGTGGGTTTACAACAAATAAAACATGTAAAACATAAATGGTAACAGAACATAAAGCAATGGCATACAAAATCAATGAACAGTCGAATAAAACAACTTAAAATAAACAATAAAAATTATGAACTAAAAAGTAAAACCACAGGGAATGACAGCAGGCAGAAATGCCTAAATCGAGTGTTTTGTCTTATGAAACCTAAGTTACTTTGGACGCACAGATTATGTGGTAAGTTTTCGCAGGAAGCCAACGTGTACACTTAAGCTGTGGTTACACTACATAAATCCCCGTGCCTTCCCCGGGGTTTTTGCGGTTACACCTGTAAATCGCCGAGTCTAAATAGACCCGTGTCTAAAATCCCCGTGCTTATTAGCCCCAGCGATCTCGAAGGGGCAACGCCGGGGCTATTTTAAGCACGGGGATTTATGAGGTGTAACCGCAAAATCCCCGTGTCTATTTCTAGTTCCGCGCACCCCGACAGACGGCGATGCAAATTGATG
The DNA here is from genome assembly GCA_002633025.1 of Notospermus geniculatus. Taxonomy (NCBI): domain Eukaryota; kingdom Metazoa; phylum Nemertea; class Pilidiophora; order Heteronemertea; family Lineidae; genus Notospermus; species Notospermus geniculatus. Next base: position 16,808 of record NMRB01005548.1, read on the forward strand.
AGTTATGCGCATGCGTATATGCTACTTCACGCCTCCAGCAGCCTCTTGATGATGGATAGTTGCCTACATGCAGATCCCCTATCGCCGGGATACGGAACTTATTACCAATCGCATTTTTAGTAGTGTAACCGCTCGCCGTGTCAACGCCGTGTTTTTTCTGGTTCGGAAAAACCCCGTGTCTCAAAAAGCACGGGGATTTTGGATAGGTGTAACCACGGCTTTAGTCAGAGGTCAGATAGTACTAAATGTAATCGCTTGGGTCTATCCGGGCGATGGCGAAAACTTTCTAATTACATTTACCGTATGTCCACAAAGGACTTACACACGGTAGTTTATCAGAAAAGTCACTTCGCTTGAAGCTATCAAGAACGCCTGTGTCATTGTAAAAGACTCAACCACGGCTGTTGTTATGGTGCTGCAAATGAGTCACAAATTAACTCTCGGTTCAAATCTACACTGAAAAAAAATCCTAATCATGCTGAGTACTTTCGGGGTACTCGTTTTATCCCTGAGATGAGTAGAACGGTACTCATATTGAGTAGAAAGGTACTCATAGCGAGTAGAAAGGTACTCATAGCGAGTAGCAAGGAACTCCAAATGCAGCTCCTTGGCCCGATGAGTACCTTTCTACTCATCTCACGGACAAAATGACTGATGAGTAGTCCAAAGTACTCAACATGAGCGGGAATGTTTTTTCAGTGGGATCAGATGTGAAGACGGGCGTTGTGAAGACCTAGCATGTGTATTTCACTGGCATGTAGTTAATCAACAACAATGCCATAATACGTCAGTAGAAGCACTGTATCTCTAAACTTTTGTATTGTATCACTGCATTTGCAAATAAAGTCTTCAATGGCTTTTACCATGCATTACCTTCTTCTTTGCCCGGTTTTGCCCAGGTCCCATATTCATAACACTACTTAAGTCTAAGTGTGACACTTATCCTTTGTTCGACACTAAAGATATGCGGGTGATCCACCGTCGACTTTACGACCAGTTTACGATCAGTTAGCTCACGACGGTTGTCGTCAACGAATCGTAAACTCGTCGTAAACTAGTCGCAAACTGATCGTAAAGAAATGACGTGACGTTGAAGCTGATCCACCGAACCAAATCAAACATGTTTGATCTCGTCGTAAACTCGTCGTCAAACTAGTCGTGAACAGAATTCAGTCGTGAACGAGTCGCAAACTCGTCGTGAACGAATCGTGAACGCTGATCCACTGGCTATGATTTTTCGTCGTAAACTGGTCGCAAACTCGTCGTGAACTAATCGCAAACTGATCGTAAACTCGTCGTAAAGTTACGACCAGTTTACGACGACGCGTTTGCGACTACTTTATGCCTGGCTTTCACTGACGCTACGAACATGACGAATGTCCCGAATCGCCCCGAATCTGAAAGTTGTCGGGTTCGCAGATAATTCTCAAACGATTCTTGCAGTTCCTAAATGATTCTTTGTTGATTCCTAATCATTCGTACTGTTCGCGTGAGTTTTTGTTTGTCAAAAACTTTCGTGGGAGCGTTCACGAATTCCACGACACAAATTCAACTACGAAATACAAATTCAAAGAATCATGTAAGAATTGTACGAATAAGGTACGGCTCACTTACGAATATTCGTGGCCGATTCGTGATAGATCCGTACTTGATTCATAAATACATTCGGGACATTCGTGCCTGTTTCGGGATGTTTTCGGCGTGGGTCCACAAATTTGAGGGAGACACGAATGGCCAAGAATAGCCCAGAATGCAAAAGAATCGACTACGAAGCTGTTACGGACGATAAGAAAGGGTTACGAAGTGTTTACGATCTATACGAATTTGAAATTCCTATAGATCGTGGTCGATTCGTGACCGTCGCACGAAAGTTTTTGACAAACAAAAACTTTCGTGGCGACTCGACGAACTCACACGAACTGTAGGAATGGTTTAGGAATCAACCAAGAATCATTTAAGAACTGCAAGAAACGTTTGAGAATTATCTACGAAGCGGACAACTTTTTGATTCGGGACATTCGTAGCGTCAGTGAAAGTGGGGCATCATGGACCCACGCCGAAAACAGGCAGGAATGCCCCGAATGTATTTACGAATCAAGTACGAATCGGGCACGGCTATTCGTATTAAGTGAGTCGTACCTTATTCCTACAATTCTTATACTAGTGTCCCACTGGCGAATTTTGGTCTGCGACAAGGGACGAATGAAAAAATCGTAGCTCTTCATAGACTGTCGTCTATGTTCGCAGTGATTCTCTGGCTCTATGGTCCTATGCGAAACATATTAAAGCTAAATATCGCAGCTTGTCGAGGGAATGTCGCAGACTTCAGATTCGCCCCTTGTCATGGGAAAAAGTCGCCAGTGGGACACTAGTATACATGATTCTTTTAATTCGTACTTGTTTCTTAACCCATTCTTGGCATTCGGCACATTTTTCAAGCCGATTAGCCACGAATTTGGACAATTTCAGATTCGGGGCGATTCGGGACATTCGTAGCGATAGTGAAAGCCAGGCATTGCGACGAAAAATCATAGCCGGTCGATCAGCGTTCACGATTCGTTCACGACGAGTTTGCGACTCGTTCACGACTGAATTCTGTTGACGACTAGTTTGCGACGAGTTTACGACGAGATCAAACATGTTTGATTTGGTTCGGTGGATCAGCTTGTATCACGTCATTTCTTTACGATCAGTTTGCGACTAGTTTACGACGAGTTTGCGATTCGTTGACGACGACCGTCGTGAACTACATGTAATCGCAAACTGATCGTAAACTCGTCGTAAAGTTGGTGGATCACCCGCAATAAGTATCACACTTTGACTTTGTTTATGAATATGGAGCCTGATCTCATAGGCATGGGTGCAGCTCTTTTTTCAAGTATACGGAAGAATTTGACAAGAATCTGACTTAAGCCTAGGATCCACTGTCCCGGCGCAGTTAAGATACACCTAAGTCGCCGCCGCAGGCGAGCTTACGATCTACGACAGGATCGCAGGCTGCCGTACGTTCGCCTGTGATCAAGTTAAGATTAAGTCTGCGGCGGCCTGAGACCAACTGTTGTAGGTTCAAAAGTAGATCCACTGCGCCGGCGCAGTTAAGACGAGACTTAAGATTCAGTCAGAAACGCTATTAGCTGTAGTCGCTGTCCTGGCAGAAACTGAAGACGACGAGTACCTTCTGGTCGAGGGAGGACGAAAACGGAGAAGAGGCTGGGTGCGAGCATACCCAGGGCTGCAGATGTCATAATAGAGACTTGGGGTGTCTATAAAGTTCCACAAGCTTGGCAATCTTCTCCTTTGACCACTCGCCTGCATTCTCCTCTCGAATTGAACGTTCATCCAGTGTACTCATCGTAGGAAATGGTTTATGGCTTTGGAATTCCCGCTTATAAAAGGCGCCCTACGTCATTAACCTGTTTCAATTGGATAATCTGCTCCGGGATACCTACGGCGTCCTTACGACCTACGACAAAATCAAACATGTTTGATCCGATCGCAAGGCCTAAGTTCCTGCCTGAGGCGGTCGCAGGCATAAAGGCCGTGATCCACTGTCCCGATTTTTCGCCGCAGGCGGTCGCAGGCGAACTTACGACCTGATCTGCGGTCTCGCCTGGG
>NMRB01005550.1:7743-20405 GCA_002633025.1 Notospermus geniculatus
ATTTGTTGGTGGCATGCCCCTCTAGAAATTATTTTGATACTGAAAATATTCAATTTGGTGGGTTGGCATGTCCTAAAAGTCCAAAATAACAAAATGTAAACATCCATGTTTACAAACATTGAATGTAAACAATGAAGTCGTGATACATTATCTTTAAAACACTAACCCAACTACCAAAGAAAAAAATGTCAGTAAGTTCCATGTGTACGATGTATCCGTTAGAAGTGTCCGGTGTTGTAATTATCAAGGTTGTGTAACAGATTTAAGAGAGGACTATTTTTAGTGAATGTCTGCCCCAGGAAATGCAGATTATATCAAGTCAAAATGCACCGATGAACAACGGTTCTAACGATAAAACTGCTTTATAAATGAATACGACCCTTTGTGAGTACAGTAAACTCCCCATATTCTACAGACGGTTCATTAATGATATCTTTATGATTTGGACACACGGCAAAGACGAACTCTCGAAATTTCTTGCTGAACTTTCAAGGAAAACCCATCCATCAAATTCACAGCGGAATACTCTACAGATTGAACGCAACTTCCTGGACTGCAACGTTACGCTCAAAAACGGCAAACTTCACAGTTTTGTATATAGAAAACCCACTGACACCATCTTATCGCGAATGAAAATTTCTGCAATTTCTTTGCTTTTTTCTTTAAAATAAAGAGGTAGGATGGCGATAACGGCAACGTCTTTATCTCATTTTTTCCTGTAGAAAAATGTACAGCAGATTTTTTCATGACGCAACGTCAACACATAAAACGACGTCGGTTCGGTCTCATCGATCGGCGCGGACCTGTCGGGATAAACGGCACGCGGGTTTCTCATTACAACCCATTCTGAATGATGACCAGGATTTACGTAACATTTTCCCAGACCCTCCGATCATTGCATTCAGACAACCCCCTAACCTCCGGAAATCCCTTGTCTCCAGCAAACTGCAAAGTGCGACTTCTTCGGATGGGACATTCCCATGTAATAGCAGCCGATGCAAACTCGGTGGTCACATTGACAATTCCGATATCTCCCTGCCTCACAAGTCAGACCCCATAAAACCAAACGGACGTTTCACTTCTGCCACACCCAATGTGATATACCTAATTCGTTGCAACCGTTGCCCGGATACCAAATACATTGGACTGGACAAGGCTGTTTCCCAGTGTGTTCCAAACAATGGAAGCCACACAGAAAAACGGCCACACTGAAAAACGTTACACCGGGTTGCGCCTGTACCTGGTAATATAAGCGCAAGTGCCAGAATTCTTCGGACCACGGGTGACTCTCTGTGGATGGAGACGTAGACCCTTCTGCTGACAGTGACGGCGATGTCAGCGATGACATAGTCAAAGGTTTGCTGGGTGTTGGCTTGGACACTTCGATCTCCCCAGGTCCAGCAGGGGCAGATAATGCCTCTGGCACAGGACAGACAGATCCTGCAGGTCAAGATGAGGACAAAATCCTTGATGACCTAGACGCGGCGATAGATGATGATGGCAAAATGGGACCAAACATCAGTGAGAAGTTGGCAGCTATGGTCGACAAGCGTTACGAGAAGAAGCTGAACGCTGACACACGTAAAGAAAAGCAGAAGAAATACGTGCACTGTAGATAAGAACTGCGAAAAAATGAATGACACCTACTAGGCAAGACTAGCCATTGCCAGGCCATTGAAAGTACAGCCATGGAAAAAATTGCTGAACCACCTCTTGGCAATAATGCCAGGCAATAATGCATAATGCCATTGGAACCCAATCATCAGCCCTCAATTAGTATCTGAAAATATGCAGTACCTTCTGACTTTCCGGAATTCAGAAAATTTTCATTTCCTGGAAAAATAACAAACTACATGTATTTCAATGTTGATTATGGTTAATTTTGGCAGAAGACTTTAAGTCCATACAAGGTTTTGGTGTATTTGTTAATCGGAGTTATGAATCCAGTACTGGTAGGCCTGTCGTCTGCTTGAGCCATTTTGTCATTCAGCTTCTAAAAATGCCGCATAAAACACCTGAATGATTGAACATGTTGAAAGATTTGGATCTGGGTGCTCTCGCATCATATCTAGAAAATACTGGAATGAGTCAGAAGCTCTCACCCCACCCGTGATATCAGGGCTCGACGCCCGGAACTACCAAAAAAACAAATCGGACTACACAGAAAAAAAGATCTCATCTCGAGATAAAATGAGTCTCCAGCCTACTATTTTGTCGCTAAAATGAGTTTCCTTTGCTACCGAGAATGAGTACAGTTTTCTAAGGCTGGAGCCCTCTTGCATCAACTGGAGATAACTGCAACTGGAGTCTCATCCTATTTGCACAGCAGGTACACACCCCATGCAATTCATTTGAACAGTGACTTACTGACGGCCCTTAAAACGTCCAGATCTGAACACACAGATGAAAAGAAGTCATTCTTAAATGCAGATTTCTTTTATGCGATTGGCCACCCTGAAATGCTCCTCGAAAAGGAATTTTGTGATGTTTTCCACACTGAACTGTGGCAGAAGATGATGTCGGGTGATTGATGAGGCACATTGCTTTCTTGAGTGGGGCCAGGAATTCTGACCAGATTTTTTGAACCTCCCAAAACTGAGGTCAATTTTTCCCAAAGGCTCATGTGTTGGCCCTTACAGCTACTGCTACCATTAGCACCAGGGAAGAAATCGCCAGAGCGCTGATGATGAAGGAAACTCAGTATATAGCTGCAAGCAATAACAAAAAGAACGTGGCATTTATTGTGTGTGAAAGACCTCCAAAAACTGATGTCGAAAAGTCATTGGAATATGTTATCTTGAATTCTTGAATAGCCCCAGTACTTTATCTCGTCTTATGCAGGCATGTCTGGGAGACACAAACCTACAAACTCTCATTCTGTTCGCCCGAACTTTTGAGGAAATGTTAGAAAGGCTGGAGTTAGTGTTCAAAAGGCTCCAGGAATATGGCCTTAAGATCAAACCGAATAAGACCCACCTGTTAAAGGAGTATGGCCTTAAGATCAAACCGAAGAAGACCCACCTGTTAAAGGAGTATGGCCTTAAGATCAAACCGAAGAAGACCCACCTGTTAAAGGAGTATGGCTTTAAGATCAAACCGAAGAAGACCCACCTGTTAAAGGAGTATGGGCTTTAGATCCAACTGCAGAAGACCCACCTGTTAAAGGAGTATGGCTTTTACATCAAACCGAAGAAGACCCACGTGTTAAAGGAGTCAGTGAAATACCTCGGTCACGTGCTAAGCAGTGCAGGTATCTCAACAAGTTGACCTTTTTATTGGGTCACCAGAAGATGATGTCCCACCAGAGAAGACCACTGTCGTCCAGAAATTGCAGGAGGAGCTGGAGGACGCCCATTACCGAGTGCGGGAAAGGTTGGGATTGGCCCAACAACGCCAACGAACTTATTATGACCGCGATATGAAATCTGGTTCATTTGCTAAGGGGACTTGATTCTTCTGAGGAACTACAATATTCACCCGGTGGAGGTGTCCAAAAAATGAAAAGGGCCCTACAAGGCTCTCCAGAAGTTGTCACAAGTGAACTTTCGGGTGGAAAATGTGGCTGGAAGGAAGATTTGCCAGGAGGTGGTTCATCTGAACAACATGAAAAAGTTCTATGAACGGGATGATTCACAGCCTCCTGAGCCACACCAAGTAAAACTTCGACCATGAAAGAAGCCCGACAGGGAGCCCCCCAGCCAATTCAGCCAGTGGTATCAGATCCTCAATCCGACTCAGACGATGAGCCTGTGCGTACTGGGCAGTGCCCGCAGATAACAGATCAGCAACCCTCCGGCCCAGGAGGTAGACCCGGTTCAAGTGGCGGATACCCAAACATCTGAACCATTGGCCGATGATCTGGAACCTGTCGTGGAACCACAGGAGGAGGCCGAGGCTGGTTGGACCGCCTTCTGGCGAGGACATTGATTCTGCTGAGTCCATTGATGATTCCAACTCAGAATCTGAGGACACAGTGTCCCCTGAGGGGGCGAGGCAGGCCGCTACAGCCTCAGGCCTCGTGGAAATATAAAGAAGCCTGCCCGGTATTGCAATGCTGTGCAAATTTTGTCAGCATATTATGCAGAGGTCTGGAAAGACATTGTCGCGTCTAAAGATACGTGGTTGCGCCGTGGTTGGGAATTGCGGCGCGCTCTATCATCCAAATGTAGATATTGACGATGTTGCCAGTGTCCGCTGTGTCCTTACTATTTATTTTTTATTTTATTTTCCCTGTACATTTAGATAGATGGAGGAGACGCTAGACTTACTTGCCTTGGACGAACCAGGTCCTTCCAAAGAATATTTTCAATTGAAGACCGCTACCAGGGCCAAAGTTATGAAGTACATTTCCCAATACCTCATTAAAGGTGATCTGGATGCTGTCCTTCCCTTCAAGGAAGTGGCAGCATTCTATTCACAAGCCCTTGAGGAATATCAAGATGGCCCAGCCGCAGCCACTGCTCACTGTTTGCAGGCCTAAAAACTGCGAGAAACTATTGGTGCCGAAAGTTAATACTGAAATCTGGCGCAAGCTGAACAGGGCGCAGAACGGAGCGGACCTAAGAATGTGCAAGGCACAAAAAGGCATCGAAGTCCTTTGATCTGTTCACGTCGCTAAGCCTCAGGATTTGATTGCTGTAATAACAATTCATTCAGAAGGTATACTAATCACTGAAAAAACAACAGGGCGTTATGCAAAACAGGCTGGCCTATGTATGACCCTGCGATACAGGTGTCTGCGCATCCGTTTGGCCACATTTCGATGATGGAGTCATTCACACTGGATGATGCTGGAAATGAAGATTGGGCATGTTGGGATCAGGACCCCACATCCTGTACATGCAATAACACCTGCAATCGTACAGGGAAGAGTAGGGGGGCCTGTCCTTGTCGAACAAGGGGGAACTTTTGCGGACCTCCATGCCACTGCGGCACGAAGAAATTGGCTTGTTCAAACAAGGGTCATGAACCATCGAGTGGTGATGAGGAAGACAACCTCAGCGATGAAGTCTGGGTAGGTTACTTTTACTCATTGTTTATTGATCTGAATACCTGCTTCCCACGGCTCTGCCAAAGCGGGTGCAAAAGGCGAAGATTGCACCGTACTGTTGACCCGGGGCCGTTGATGTGTCATGCTGTCGACCAGACATGCCAGAGGCGACCACAGCGCTATCGGTAGTTTGTCCTGTGCATTTTATGTTCAGGCCCATGCTGTCTGAAAAGGAAATATTCAATCCACTGGCTCAAGTAACCCTACACTCTCGTTCTTCCAGGTCACAGGTCCAGGGTGTATAAAAGAGTTAGCAAAGAAGCAGAACCCCCATAGATATACTGGAACGGGCCCCTGAAGCTGTTATACAAGGTTCATGTGTCCGGGGGCTGCAAAAGACTTCAATTGTGACAGAACAACCCTAAAGAGATACATTGATAAACATGCCACTGCTGGAGACTTCAATTGCGACAGAACAACCCTAAAGAGGTACATTGATAAACATGCCACTGCTGGAGACTTCGATTGTGACAGAACAACCCTAAAGAGATACATTGATAAACNACATGCTGCTGCTGGAGACTTCAATTGCGACAGAACAACCCTAAAGAGATACATTGATAAACATGCCACTGCTGGTGACTTAAATTGCGACAGAACAACCCTAAAGAGATACATTGATAAACATGCCACTGCTGGTGACTTCAATTGTGACAGAACAACCAAGAGGTACATTGATAAACATGCCACTGCCGGAGCTGAGAGAGCGCGTTTTGGCTACAAAGCTGTTGCCAGAGCAATCTTGTATTCAACTCACAGATGGAAACAGAACTTGCAGACCATATCAAAGCACTAGCAGACCAATTTCGAGCTTTGTCATTAGAAAAGTGTCATCAACTGGCATATATGAATACGCTGCTGCCCACAATTTGAAAATGACCGAAGTTGGAGAAGAGACAGGAAGGTACGAAAAGACTGGTGGTATGGCGGAATGGTATAATTTGACAATCCGCAGCCCTGGAGCTACATGGCCAGGGCTACACCCTACACTCCCGACAAACTTGCTGTAGCAAATGCTAGAACTAGAAACATGGTTAGGAAACGCTCTCCTGAAACTTTGAAAGTTTACAATGAGATCATTGAAGAGCAACTGAGACGCGATTTCATAGGCAGAGTTGAGAATGATGACACTAGGACAGGTCACTATTCATATATCTGACTTCACCTCAAATGTCCGAGAGACATACCATTTTTAAATGGTTTGAGAGGAGTTTAGTGGTGCAACAATACTTTATTTTATTCTTACTTCCAGAGAAGAGATCATTCACAACCAATGACAACTGGTCGTAACGGGATGGTGATTGACCACATTTATATGGAAGTCACTATGCAGGTTGATATTAAAATGTTGCACTTGTTCTTCCAGGTCACAATGTCCAGGGTGTATAAAAGAGTTAGCAATCGAGGCAGAACCGCACAGTGACAGATGTACTGTAACTAGCTGCAGAAGCTGTTACACAAGGTTCAAGTGTCCGGGTGCCTGCAAAAGACTTCAATTGTGACAGAAAAACCCTAAAGAGATACAATTAAGGAGTTCGCAAGATTATCGCCGGAAAGGCCGTTGGAGGCGGAACCGATAGACGAGTTAGCGGCTTCCTTCAGGGAGCTTTCCGGTTCCTCGATGGATGATGTGTTGGACCTTCTGCATAGAGTTCAATTCGGTCAATGTGAGAGTGGTGGTACACTTTGCGATCCTCATGGCGAACGAGCAAGGGCAGCCTAAGGGGCAGGCTTTGATGGTATGTATTTATTCAGGGGTAGGGGTTTCATTTTTGTACTTTGGGCATTCCTTCTGCCATCCTTGCATACGATTAAGGGGTACTGCACGGTACGGTTTCGGGTGTTTCAGCGGTTTCGTTTCTTTCGTGTTTATTTTTGTGGGAATCCCCGTTTGTTCCAGGAGCCTACACCTACTGCCAGCCACGCTGAGGGTTCCACGGCAAGAAAGAAGGTGAAGTTGGGTGACGTCGATGAGGGGGAGAGGCGTGAAACTAAGGAGCCGGCTAGAGCAGATGTTAAGGAGACAAAGAACGCGGTGCGTGCTACTGCCGCCCAGATGGTGCCCAATGAATGACTTTTATTGTTGTATTTAGATAGGCTGGCGAAGGCCGCGGTAGACGCCAACGATGACCAGGCTTCAGTTTATCAAGAACTTTCCCGACAAGCGCATAACAATCAGGGTAATTTGGATCTGCCAGCTTTCACTCTGGCGGTGCTAGGGGGGAGGCGCGTGTGATGTAGTTTCCAAGGCATTAACAAAGTTCGCTAAAAAGAAGTATAAGGGGAAGCGTCGTCGGTTGTCTGACGATTCTCCTTCTCCCCCCTTGCGGAAAAGGGTTGCTTCCCCCTTGACGGGTTTATATCCACAACAGCAGGTTGTAGTGGAGCCTCCACCTCTCATCTTCGATAATCGAAGGCCGATCTGCTCTCCACTGCGTTACATCGCACATCACCATTCGAGAAATAGACCAGTCTGCGGCGTATCTTGGCACCATGCCAACTTTACCGGTCAACCAATCATATGACACTTTATATCTGGTCTTTGGCTACAACTCTTTGTACCACGATTCAAATTTTACAACACCGATTCTGATTGGCCTCTTCTTTTCGAGGCGGCAGATACGCCGTGGACCGGTCAATTTCTCGAAGGGTGATGTGCGGTGTAACGTAGTGGTGAGCAGATCGGCCTTTGATCATCGAAGATGCCACCTCTGGGAGCCCAATATCCATACGCTTACCCCTCCTCTCGTGGCTATCCTGCCTCGGGGAGGGGTTATGGCAGGGGAGGTTTTCGGGGACGTGGTTATGATTATGGACGGGGGGCTCCTAACTATGCGTGCTATTTTTGTAACGCTCAAGATCATTTTTTGAAGGATTGCCCAAAATTGAAGGCATTGGCAAATAAGGCGGTGTAAAGTGTGTGGTTCCCTTGATTCGCACCCAGGGGTCCTTTGCCCCTGGTGAGTTATCTCACTTGGGTGTGGGTCGGGGGGGGGGGCTCTTAAGGGCACCGCACACGAGCGACAATTTTGACCGATTTGTCGGCCGACTTGGCTTCCGACCGCCAAAGCGACAAGATTTGGCGCTTCTGATTGGCTGATGTCTAGTCGCGCCACCAGTCTCGTAGGCGGTCGCCCAGATTTTGTCGCTCGTGTGCGGTGCCCTTTTTACGCTAGCGTCTCTCTTTCCAGGGTGGTCGGTTGTTTCCTTTTCCGGTGCCGGAATGGGAGTTGAGGTGCCAGTACTGGTTAAGGCGTGCTTCCCCTTCGTGCTGGCGATTGATGCCTAATGCAAGGGTCCGTGGGTTCAAATCTGGTAGGACGCAATGTCTTTCACCTTAGAAAGCCGTTCTTATTTCATTGTATCTTCTTCTTATGGTGTTATCTTTTAAATTTATAATGTCAGTGTAATAGCTTTAACAGCTAATGTATATTGTTATCTAGTCCGACAATAAATAAATCTGTATTCTGTATTCTGAGAGTCGCGTTCACAATCAAGAGAACTATACAATACCTCCAGCCAGATTCTGGGAAGCCTGTTTATAAGTATGGTGCACCCAATCCTACTAGAATATGCAGCCCCTGTTAAGAATCTGCACAAAGTCAGGGAAAAATAGACACCCTTGAAATGGCACAGAGGAGACACACCAAGATGATAATCGGCTTAAACCATGCCAAGTGGATCGGAATGGCAGACGTCCGCCAAGAAGCGACCAGGGTCAAACACCAGATCTAAATCGGCAATGGAACCTACACCTAGAAAACGTGCGAAGACGGCATTACCACAACAAAGCCTTGCACGGGAGGTTAAGCCCCCACCAGCTTCCTCGTCGGACGCAGCTCAAACGATGAAGTTAACCGAAATGGTGTCATAGGTCATATGATCTAAGGGTACATTTATGTATCAAGTTTCAGATCAATGGCCCCAGCGGTTACAAAACGTGCCCTGCTAACGGACGACGACGGACGCCACACCATCGTAAGAGCTCACCACACGTGAGCCAAAAACTTACTTACAGGAAGAAAGTTGCACAAACATTTTTTGAAATGCCCAATAATGGCAAAGAGCCAATCCGGCTAACGACACCATTATGATGATGATGAGTAACATTGTTTAAAATTGAATTTAGTGATGAACCGCATACCATAGTATACTACCGGCACATGAAGAAGCTGCGGGAATTTATTCCACACTAAACACAAGGGAATCCACTCAGCAGTTACTACACATAATGTCTCTGAAAACAGGAGCCACTTTTTCAACACATGGGCTTATCAGAATGGCCAGTAAAAACCTGCATGCAGCTCTCTGCTTGATGTACGTCAATTTCAATGCATTGTCATAGCAGGCCAATAAAGGACGGCAACATCTAAATGCAACCCAATGGAATGCGGAAGTTAGGAAATTGATAGTTGGATTTTCTACGGACCTTTAATCACACACGGCTATTGAATAACCGGTGCACAGTGCAAACAATCGGGGAACGACCACAAATGGTGAACAGGCATGATTAAAATTAAACCGCAAAGCTCTGCCACATTGCAGGACTTCCGCATTCCGCTGGGTCGCACTGAGATGTTGCCGGACTTTAAAAACATGTGCTGTGGCATTAAAACTACACCTGGAAGTCAGGACTATCACCAATTTCATCAATAAGACTGGTGATGACTTAACACACACATAAGCTGTACTTCCAACTATTAAATCCCCGTGTTTATTGCACCTCTATCTTTGAATTGTCAAGTTTTAATTGCCCCGTGTCCATTAGGCCCATTGAGCTCCATCAGGTGCGGTTCCAAGGGGGCACACGCCCCTCCCTTTCGGCCGTATCGACCTTTCGGCCAAATCTGTAAAACTGACTGTGAAATTATGAAATTTGGAGCAAATCATTGAAATTTCCCTCAATGTTGGTTACAGCACAGTGTGCACCCCCTCTTTACCGAAATCGTGAAGTCACCCCTGCCCATGGGGCTAATTTAAACCTGGACCCGTTGAACACAGGTTTTTCTGATAGACAGGTGGAAGCGGAATGGACACGGCAATCGATAGTTTTGAGACCCAGCATCAGCAAGAGATGGCGCGGAAGATTTCCCAAAAGGAATTAACACAGGAGAGCTCCTGCCTACAGTGGTCGCTGGGTACGTAACCCAAACCTCAGGTAGTTTTTATCGGTGGAAGTGCTCACCGGGTTTTTCAACACACGGCGTAGATAAAACATGGGGTTTTAGAATGGGTGGAAGTACAGCTTTAAACAGGTTCCTAAGGCTGCCTTTAAATAGAAGTATACGGTTTACGAAAACACGGGTTAACAATGGCTTCACGGCCATGAATCCATTTGAAACCTTTGTTAACCGACATTTTCGTATACCGGTACCAACATACTTCAATGTACAGGAAGCCTAAGGGCCGTATTCACGGGTCACACTTTCATTAAAGTCTTACTTTTCTCAATGCTTCAGGCATTGAGAAAGTTTAACTTCAGCTATACTTTAGGATAAAGTGCGACCTGTGAATACAGCCCTAAAGCTCGCAGCACACCAAGAGACATTACTAGCGATCTGGGCCAACCGCACGGAAACTCCGGTACTTCTACCGGTGCCTATCGCAGTTAGTTTTAATGCATTTCCTGTTAACTAAATCGCCGATAGGCACTGAAAGCACTATCAGACTTTCTTTGCGATCGGCCAAGATCGCAAGCGAGCAAACTGGTGGCTGACAACTTGTGCGCGCTGGGGCCAGACCCAAAAATATGTCTGTTTGCTGTAACCCTACCCTGCCCTAATAGCTTGGGTAGGCAGGTAGGCATATATTTTTATTTTTTTTTAGTTGGAGGTGGAAAAAAATTAGCAATTTCCACAAAATAAAATAAAAATATACTAGCGTTTAAAAACAATGTCTTTTGGGGTTTATGACGCATTGGCATTCAGTTTTGAAGTGTAAAAAGTTTCAGGTCGGCATACTTCGTCATTGCCGGTCGGCAAATTGGGTCCTTTGGGGCATTAAAAAAACATATTGGCTATTACCCCTATAAAAAGTTTTGGGTCAGTACCATTTACATAGGGTCGGTCGGGTTACGGCAAACAGACATATTTTTGGGTCTGGCCTGGACTACGATTTGTGGAATCTTCTCGCCAGCGATTATCAAACAGGTTTGATTTTGTGGCGAGAGGAATCGCCTCAGTGTTCTAGCCAGGCGGTACCACCCTGTCCAAAATTCAGAGGTCATTTTACCACCCTGTTTAAAAATATAACTTGCAATGCATTATCTATTACATCACCCTGTTTGAATTTCACTCCCACCCTGTTCGAAAATCCAGGGCCTTAACATCATAGGAAAATGCAATCACCTCACTCTCTTTGGAAAAATTTCTGGCTAGAACACAGTCGCTTGTCGTCCAGCATATCGCCTGGTGTGCTGTGGACGGCGATGACGATCCCGGTGGCCGTTAACCCGTTAACTGTGTAATTTATTTTTGAACAAAAAATTTCTTAGAAAAAAAATTGCCAAATAAAATTTTTTTGACACATAATAAGGTTCAGGATGTGATATAACGTCCTACGCAATGTGAAGCACCATTTCCTTGCAGGGCGTACTATTACGTCCTACGCAAGCTGAGATCCTCAGGTGTTTTCAGGGGTTCCCCAGATTTTGGGATGACGTAATATGACGTCCTACCAGTTAACGGGTTAAGGCCTTGAGATGGCCGCCAATATACAGTCATTTGCATAAGTTCAATGATCGTTGAACAAACTGACAATCAGTGATGATCGCTAGTGACTAGCACTTGCATTCGCTGGAGAAGACCACATACTGGAATCGGTTATCTATCCACAGTTGTAAGATTGAACACACGTGCCGTCGAATCTCCAGATGATGTCACCATTAGATTACCATCTCTGAAATCAAAAGAAAAAACAGTGACTCCGTTGTACCCGGTAATCAGTTTAAACTCTTGGATTGGTAACACATACCGGTAAGTAAGTAAAGTTTTCTCCGAATTTCGCAAAGAGGCTGTTTCACTCTGAATTGAAGATTGCGATTTATGATCCATGGGAAAACTGAAAGAGCTATGATCTTGCAATTTGCAGGGATAATTCTGTTTCAGACCAATTTCAATGGTACATCCCCTCTAGCTGGAGAATCGTAATCTTTGCACCACCAACGAAGCACTCCATGGAGATTGGCGGCCATGTTATATTGTCAGTGGGGAAACCAGGAATGAGATTCGGAACTGAGAACTACAATACATTTTCCAGTAGGAAATCTTTGTTTCCGACAGTCCTTTGAAAATCTGAGCACCTCATTCACCACGTGGCTGGAACCCTGGCTGGAAAGCCCCGTGCGTATTTCCCACTCTGTCAGCCGCCTCCCGCTGCTTTTGCCGACAGCGCATGGTCTTTTGTGGGCTGCGAAAAATATGCTGGCCCTTGGGCTTATTGCCTTAAAACTTGGGGAAATGAAATGGTCCATGGACCATGTGCTCACCGGGTTGGACATAATAGTCCAATGACAGAGGGAGGTACACCCTTAGTCAATAATAAATGCCCAGCTAATTTTCCGGCATATCTCAATGAATATTTTTCATAGCCAGGTTTTCTTTTCATGCGCATA
>NMRB01005551.1:2691-12976 GCA_002633025.1 Notospermus geniculatus
AGAGGTAGGATTAGATGTGCCCTCGAATGGTTATGGTCGGGGTCAGCCATAGGCAGTACAGTATTACTGTATGGGGTCCAACAACCTCCATGCTGATGCAGACAACACTGGTAGTTAGCAGACGATGGATTTGTCAGTCTGACATTTCTGTTTTCCTTTGCATTTCATCATGATAAACACCACACAGTTCCATTGTCCAGAATGAGTGAGCCATACAGAACAGTATTAGAGATTGCAGAGACATCGGGTGAACTGAAATGTCCCAAAAATCCACTTACGTACCAGTACGTCTTTGGCACTCAAAGAGTTAATAGACAGAAAAGGGACCAAGTTTTTGGCACACAGAGAGCAGAAACGAATGTGAAATAGTCGTGACCAACAGGTTGTCCTCTGTCTGTGGATGTTCAAAGTTTATTTGGCCTAAGTTGAGGTGATAAACATAATGCAATTGATGGACAAAAAAGTCATATCTAGTTTGCTCAGCCTAAGCAGATCATAGAAGTGTCTTTGCAAACACAATATCAGGCAATCATTCTTGTAAATGTACAATTTGTTGACATTTTGGCCTACACGATGTTTTCATTTTGTATGTATGTACATGTATTTCAATAATTATGTGCCCATATCACTAGAGCATGTGGAGGTGGAGGCAGGCTTTTTTTTTAAACAGGCGTGATCGCACCCACACCCCCATCACGCTCGCAAAATTTTGACAACGGGCTCAATCGATCGTGCTTGACACAGTGATCCCGGAACCCACAATACGGCAATGGCTTTTGCGGATCACTTTTAAGTGTTCTTTTCGGGTGGTTGTCATTGTGCAAAGCCAGTTTTCTGAGGGTTGTGACAAAAGGTGGCGAGTGGCGAGTTGGCGAATTGGCGAGTTTTTATTTCAGTTTGGTCTGCAGGTTTACAGTGATCAACCTCGCCACCTGGTCACCATGATTTATAGCAAACTCTACAACAGTGCCGATTTTCTCCACTATGTTACACAAATAGACACTGTCATCGAGAAGTCGCCGCCATGTTTGACCGCATCACTCCTCCTAACGGAGTTACCATTAGGAGCCTGATCACATTGGTAGATATTCCTCCTTTTAATCCTCCGCTGGACTACTTTTCAAGATGGTTACCTTCGAACGATACTAGAGGTAGACCCTCTAGTGTCAAGATTGAAGCTACCGCTAGACTGTGCTCTCATGATACCAAGCACATGGCATGCATCAAACCCGGCCCCATTCACGCACAGTAATGGCAGATATGGCAGAAGATTGGAGTAGCCCCGAGAAATCACCTGGTTTCTACCGGCGATTTTATCGCCAGCACAGATTGGAAGCAAGTGGTGAATGTGACCAGCTAGGCCTAGCCTAGGCCTAAGCATTCATTCAAGTGACACGTGACACAGAAATTCTCGACAAAACAAACAGAATATCGAATGGCCTAGCCGATATGAACAAACAATCCATTCAGGATACATTGCTTTTTAGGCCTAATTCACATTCACCCCAACTGAACCCAGTGCATTCACATCCTGTTCACCGAAGATCATATTAACCAAGGACCGGCACGGCATTGAATTTTTTTTACCACAAGTTCATCATACATGATGCCATCTATATGCAATAGCACCAACACCTTTCTATCATTCATGCCATTCTACGTGGCCGGCTGGTTACTGCGACCAGATACCCAATAGTCATTGATGTACAGGTACGAGGTTACATGTGGTGGTCTGCAGACACATATTGCCTTCAGCTTGTGCTCATATCTCGGCTGACATATCCTCTAAATATCAACTTATTCGCCTTGGCTTGATATTGTATTACGAATAAGCCATTCAGTGCACATTTTAAAAAAGGCATCATCTAATATTTTCAGCTACGAAAAACTCAGAAAAAAAAAACTCGCCAATTCGCCAACTCGCCACTCGCCAATTCGCCACCTTTTGTCGTAACCCGTTTTCTATGATTGGGCCAAGTTTGAGAGCTCTATTCGCCTGGAATGAGTGATATACCATAAGTGATATAGGTAATGATTCACGTTGTCTTTGAAGAACTTTGACTTTGCAGGAAATTGCTTTTGATCGAATTGGGTCAACAGGTTATGAGCCAGTGACAACTTTCTCAGAAATGTGGAAGTGTCTAAGATCTCCGATAGTTTACAAAAGTAATTGCTGCTGTGTGCTGCCATGTGCTAAACCAAAACCATGATGGATGACCTTGTATGAGGTCTTTAAATTTCAGATAAATAAACATCGCTTTGTTTTTAGCTCAGCTGACCAAAGGTCAGCAGACCTAGTCAAATACATGTAGCTATAGTGGTGTCAGTCTGTCAGTCCTGCAGTCAAACTATGCCCCACATTTTGTAACTGTACTAGCTAGAGACTTCAAATTTCATCTGAAGGTAGCCCTAGGTGAACTCTCCTCGGAAAAAAAAATGAGCACGATATGACCTCTATTAGGCTCTCCAGGGGGCGTTTTGCCTAAAATGAAATATCGCAATATCTCAGCTCCTATGGTAAAAATGTAGAGAAAAAATGTGATAGGATAGATAGATTGATATTCTCTACATGAGGTCAAAGGGAATTAAATGTCAGATTTGTCCACCAGGGGGTGCTAATTCAACAAAATAAAAAACTGGGGTATTTGAATTTCCCGCACTTTGAAGTTCCAAATTATGCATGAGTAACTCAGTGACTGACTGGTGTCCTGTCCAACCTATAGCCAGTGGTAACATTGAGACTGGACTGATACTACCGGTCTGTTGAACCTTAGCTGACCAAAATGGCTACCATGCTTTTCATCACTTGAGAATTTCAACAAACTGTTATAGCGTGACTCGAATTGAGGCGAACTGTGAGACGTATGGGCAAAGCCCCACTAGTACCATTATCGCCCGCAAGGACTGCCCCTGATGATCTCATACCACTACTATATGGAAATTTCATGCAGTCTGAATAGTCTGCCTTCACCCCAACACCTAATTTTGATATTACAATTCAGCAATTATTATAAAATCTTGATAAAAAATGGCACGCGGAACTTGGCACGTAGTGGCACGTGGAACTTGGCACGCAGATTAGGGTGACTCCCACGCTACAGTATCATAATGTGGTGATGACGAACAGAACAGAATGCGTCATAAAGAATGAATGTGCATAACTAATTATAATTGGAGATTTCCGGCCTATTTAAAATGCCAATTAGTGTCAAGTGTTTTCTTCCTTGCATTTTAATTGTCATGTTTTCATCGGAAAGATATTGCCCGGTGGGCACTCTTTGCCATAACACAGAGCGCCATCTGTGAATCTACGGTGACACTACGCTAATCAGAACAAAAACACAGGCTTCCAATGGAGCTATCAGTGAGTTTAGAACACATATCTAACCAAAATACACACCCCGAGCTCACTAATTCGTGGGTGTATTTTTTAGCTCAGCTGATTTGGTCAGCAGAGCTAGTAGAACAAGTATTCAGTGGCGTCACGTGTCAGTCGTCACTCCTTCCGTCAAACTATGCCCGACGTTTTTTAGCCGTGATAGCTAGAGACTTCAAATTTCATCTGAAGGTAGCCCTGGGTGAAATCTCCTCGGAAACAAAAAGTTAGCGCGATGTGACACATAGTAAGCTCTCCAATGAAATGTGGCGATATATCAGGCCCGATGATATATTTGTACACAAAAGTGACAGGACAGATAGGTTTATATTTTCTACATCAGTTCAAAGGGAAATTAATGTCAGATCTGTTCACCAGGGGGCGGTATTCAACGAAATAAAAAACAGAGGTATTTGAATTTCCCGCACTTTGAAGTTCCAAATTATGCATGAGTAACTCAGTAACGGGTGTCCTGTCTGACATGTGTCTACACAAAAGGCATCTAGAGGGTATTTCTAAGTACTTAGCAGTGGAAATAAAAAGAGACAGATAGTCTAGCATGCAGTAGAGGAGGTGAAAAGAGGGATACTCCCTCAGAATTTGTAGACCGGCGTGAGGCCGCAAAACTCGAACTACACGTTTTACAGTGCATTGTACACGGGAGGCCCGCAAACTTTATGCGGGTAAAGACACGACCGATTACAGTCATCCTGAGAATCTCAGGTCATTTACGGTCGTACCCTCCCTCAATGCCCTGAGGACATCCACCCCGTTTCGGTGGGGAAGATGGACATTCCCTCATGTGTACTCGCCAATTGGTAATTCACGAACAAACCATGCAAAGCAGTGGGGAAATGCCACTTGATGTAATGGACAATATATCGCGCCTAGTGCTACAACGTCTGCACATACATCTGGTATTACGAGTTACCGGATACCAGGCTCCTAGCATTGTATCTCATTCCATAATTTATGCACGCTGCCAAATGACAGCTGCCCCAAACACATGAACTGGATCATACCTTCGTGTTCTGATCCCATCAGTACGTCCTCGTTGACAAGATAATCCGTGAGAATCATGTTGACGCGAAGTTAATTC
The DNA here is from genome assembly GCA_002633025.1 of Notospermus geniculatus. Classification (NCBI taxonomy): domain Eukaryota; kingdom Metazoa; phylum Nemertea; class Pilidiophora; order Heteronemertea; family Lineidae; genus Notospermus; species Notospermus geniculatus. The sequence continues at coordinate 7,167 of NMRB01005551.1, forward strand.
AGGAACAATCAGAAACTCAGCGAGTTTGTCAGCGACTCGAGAAATTTTCACAGCTACCATATTTGGGATATGACCAAGACGGGCTAGAAGCTTCACTGTGATTGGCTGGATTCGGCGGAGTCGATCACTCCGCTAGTTCCCCAACGAAATGGCATGGATGTCGCCAGGGTCTGAACCAAGCGCGAGTAGGGGAGCTGGTTGTGAAGACCCTGGGTGCGAGGATGGATTACAGTAGGCAAAAACACCAAAGTTAATAATTCTTAGAATTCACAAGGTCATACTCTGTTCCTAAATTTCTTACTCTCCCAAAGATGGAAGTTCAGTTGAACCCAATATGAATGTTGTGATAGAAAGGCATGTGCCTCTCGTGTTGTTAAGAAGTATGTCTAGGTCAGATTCCATGAAATAGCGTACAGAGTGACTGATGACATAGAAATACAGGAATTTATGAGTCAAAGCAACCTAGTTCAGCTTCCTGGGCGAAATAGTGATATTTCTTCATCTTGAGAGAGTCTGTTCACATCAAAAAGATAAATCCTCAAAGTCAATGATGTATATATATATGTATACAATTTATTCATTCATACTGCTGCATATACAATCAGGAAGGGTACTGATGAGGGAATCCATTGGACTTGTTACAAAGGAACAGTGGGCCAATTACTGCAGACATGTTCGGGACTTTGAGGAAAAAGTCAAACAAGCAGATGGCATTATGGATGAGATGGCAGACAGATTCGTCATAAATGTAGGACTAGGAGGTGATTCTGATTCTAGTTCTAGGACTGACAGTGACAATGACGAGTGGAATATGCTTGAATTAACAGAATCAGAAGTCAGCTCCAGTGACAATGACTCTGGCGATTTCAGTGACATTGAAGAGTTATGAACTTGGCATCATGAAACCAATAGTGTATGACATGTAATTCTTAGGATACCGGTAATTGAATCATTTTACATCCACATTACAATGTAGGCCTTAGTTTTTGGAATTGGGCAAGCTGCCAACTAACCTTTTCTTGCTTACTCCATGTCCTAGTTTGCGAAAAACAAACCATAACCAGTCGCTGACTAAGTAAACAGTTGACAGTCATTGATATCATGACTCGTGATAGTGAAATAGACACCGGGGTGAATTAGGTGCTTTCGCTGAAGTTGCTCTGAACCAGACTTTATCACAAAATACATAGAGATCAAACATCTCAAAGTACCTACATGTAAGTACATGAAACCAGATTATTCTGAAACAAATCGCTTAAATTTATAGGCCTAAAACGCTGCAATTAGTAAGTCTAATTGCAGTCTAAGAATTTGAAATTACCGCCACAGCAAACCAACGTGGCCGACTGTGGGCAAACTGAGCAATTTCGCTGAGACAAAATGACAAAATACACACCAATAGACTCCTCTCACAACTTTGAACTATCGGAAAATCAAAAACAAAAGTAAAGGTGAGGGAAGGTGGCAGCGATCAGACTCAGCCAATGCACAGCAAGGTGCTGTACATTTCCCTGTACAAAACGGAACAGTACACTGGCTAGGTCGTCTCACTACCCCCCTCTAAAACAGCAAGCCGTCCTCGGCGCTTTCCCAAGATGCCAAGAATGCACGGGACACAAAGTTCACAAAAGTCAGGCGGAATAGAAAAAGGTACACATCGGCTTTAAGTTCAAGAGCTTCACACAATGACATCACCAGAATAAAATTTAAATACTGTAGTCTCATTAAACATTTGCAGAGTAACAGTAGCATTAACATTAACATGACCATCATCAACACATTAGTGTCTCTGGTATTCCAATTGACCATCATCGACATAATGTCTCCAGTATTCCACTAGCGTATAGATAATACAATGTAGGTAATACATTTACATTAACATGACCATCATCAACACATTAGTGTCTCCGGTATTCCAGTTGACCATCATCGACATAACGTCTCCAGTATTCCACTAGCATATGGATAATACAATGAAGGGTAATACATTTACATACAATTGGAAATTCCATTAAAAAGGGTCAGTCATAACAAATTGAAATCACATAGGGTCACTACACATTCTGCTATTAAAGCGAATCGATATCGAAAAAATTTGATTTAGAAATAGAATTTGAAAGGGGAAGAATTTTCGGGAAAAAATGTAAACAGACCTCTCCAGAATGTCAACAAAGAAATTTTCCTGCTTTCTGATTGGCTGAATTTTGTGTTTACAAACACCAGCCAAATGTAAACAAAATCCGCTATCGATTTGCTTTAACATACATACCTGGGTTGGGCTCACTAGCCAGGATCTAGATTCGAGTCACTAAATCATGCTAGTGTCCCAACCCGATGTCCTATGAAACACACTGCTTTACTTTGACATATTTCTGTCAACTAACACTTTCACACTGCAATCAGTACTCTTAAGTACTTCCAAGATCTCTTTGGATAACAGACTCTGAGAAGGGGGAAGGAGTTCCTGCCTCCATTCTTCCAACTGCAAGCTCACTTCCTGCCTGACGATTTCTGCATTATCATCAGAGGGCGCAGACATTGGGGGTGGAGTCTGCGGCAGAGGAGAAATAGGGGCAGGGACAACCTGTACATCAGAAGGGAAAATTGTACATTTAATTGGTGAAGATGTCGCGGACATGGTGACTTGACGTGTTGGTTCCTCCAAGAGCTCTATTTGGGGGTCTTCAAGTGCATCAAGGAGTCCTGAGAGGGATTCTAAGCTGACATCGAGCGAGACTTTAGGTTCTGCTGGATTTGGCTTTTCCGGTTGCGCTCCAGGGTCATTAGTCATTTCTGTGTCGACGATAAAGGTAGTAGAAGTTTCATCGTCGCTTGGCGGAAAGGGACTACAATCCCCCATTGGTGTATCACTGCCGTCTTCGCTGCTTACATCGGGAAGAGGCTCCCCAGGCGGTGGTGGCGTTTCCGACCTTAGGGCGTCCAACTCATCAGTCACGGGCTGGATGTAGCCGCGTAACCGAAAGGGTGTTAGTCTTAACTTTGCTGGATTATGATTAATGATTCGATAAAAGGCTGCTTCGTGGGCCCACATGGCGTGCCTAGTGGCGAATCTTTCGTTGTTCATCCGAAGTTGGCATATAGTACAGAAGAAGGGAACCTCCTCTTTTGGAAGGTGGTGTCGAACAACATGGAGAGTGGCCTCCTTTTCCTTGCCCACGAAGCTGCACAATCGACATCGGTAAAATGTTGTTGTGGCGGAAGACAGCAGCGCTGCGCCGAAGGAGTCATGAGGTTCTGCCATCTGAAGAGATAGAGAACAGAAGATTTTGTTTAAGTTGCAGGCATCAAACATGTGAGGTATGATTTTAAACCAATTTATGTAACTAAGTCGTTCATAGTATCGCTTGTGGAGATTGCTTAATATGGAATATTAAAATGATGAATGAAGAATTGGACAGCATGTATAAAAACTGCAAGGCCCGTTCCGAATTTTTTTAATAATATGCATTTGAAGTCAGTAATTGTCGATACAGAATGTCAGACAACGGAATTCTGAAGCTCTAGTTTGCATTTTTAAAACGACGTCGCCGGATACGAACGACGTCGGCCGATACGAACAACGTCGGCCGATACGAACGACGTGGGCCGATACGAACGCCATCGTCGATACGAACGCTGTCGTCGACACGAACGCCGTCGACAGTTTAAGCCTATGCCTCCAACCAACGAAGGCACATGCAGCATGCATTATGCCCAACCATTCCATACACCACCGAAATCGAAGTGAAATCGGACAGCGCAGAAAATTGAATGCATACCCGAAAAGCAACGTACCGTGGAAGGAATGAGGCGGCACAAAGGGGGAAGCTGCGGTCCTCGCATGCGGAAAGCGAAATCCAAAGTGAATAGACTCATTGTCTTCAGGTGCATTTATAGGAAAGCTCGACGCTAGAAGGCACTGAGGGTGATAGGCAGACTAAGACTCCATTGCCGATAGGCAGACTAAGAACGCCATCGTCGATAGGCAGACTAAGAACGCCATCGTCGATAGGCAGACTAAGAACGACGTCAGCCGATACGAACTCGTCGGCCGATACGAACGCGTCGGTCGATACGAACGCATCGGGCGATACGAACGCGTCGGCCGATACGAACAATGTCGGTCGATACGAACGCGTCGGTCGATACGAACGCATCACACGTCGGTCGATACGAACGCGTCGGCCGGTATGAATGATGTCGGCCGATCTGAACACGTCGGTCGATATGAACGCGTCACCGATACAAACGATGTCGGCGATACGAACGCCGTCGACAGTTTAAGCCTACACCTCCAACCAACAAAAGCATATGCAACATACCCGAAAAGCAACATACCGTGGAAGGAATGAGGCGGCACAAAGAGGGAAGCTGCGGTCCTCGCAGGTGGAAAGCGAAATCCAAAGTGAACAGACTCATTGTCTGCAGGTGCATTTTTAGGAAAGCTCGACACTAGAAGGCGCTGAGGGTGACTAAGACTCCATTGCCGATAGGCAAACTAAGACTCCATTGCCGATAGGCAGACTAAGAACGCCATCGTCGATTGGCAGACTAAGAACGCCATCGTCGATAGGCAGACTAAGAACGCCATCGTCGATAGGCAGACTAAGAACACCATCGTCGATAGGCAGACTAAGAACGACGTCGGCCGATACGAACACGTCGGCGGATACGAACACGTCGGCCGATACGAACGCGTCGGCCGATACGAATGCGTTACGCGTTCGTCGGCCGGTATGAACGAAGTCGGCCGATCTTAACACGTCGGTCGATATGAACGCGTCGCCGATACGAACGATGTCGGCGATACGAACGCCGTCGACAGTTTAAGCCTACACCTCCAACAAAAGCATATGCAACATACCCGAAAAGCAACGTACCGTGGAAGGAATGAGGCGGCACAAAGAGGGAAGCTGCGGTCCTCGCAGGCGGAAAGGGAAATCCAAAGTGAACAGACTCATTGTCTGCAGGTGCATTTATAGGAAAGCTCGACACTAGAAGGCGCTGAGGGTGACTAAGATTTCCGGCCTATTTAAAATGCCAATTAGTTTCAAGTGTTTTCTTCCTTGCATTGTGCATGACTACTCATAATTGGAGATTTCCGGCCTATTTAAAATGCCAATTACCGGTAGTTTCAAGTGTTTTCTTCCTTGCATTGTGCATGACTAATCATAATTGGAGATTTCCGGCCTATTTAAAATGCCAATTAGTTTCAAGTGTTTTCTTCCTTGCATTGTAATTGTCATGTTTTCGTTGAGTGTGGGCTGGTCAGTTGTTAACCCATTAGGCGCCAGACAAGTATAAATTAGGTCAGCTTTTTTTCCCAGTGCGTTTCACTTTTTTACCATACATGTATCTTGGTTTTTTGCTCAAATGAAGAAAAAGTTGAAGATAAAGTGAACAAGTGATGTTTATTTTGTAGCTTATAACACTGGCTACATGATACAACTGGAGCCGAGGTTAGATTTTGTTGTTGTTGTTGTTGGTTGCCTCTGTGACAGCCGGAAATCACACGGGCAGGTTTGGGCTATATGGGATTATGCAGGCTTGGGCGGGTTTGGGCTATATGGCGCCTAATGGGTTAATGCCCGTGTCACACAGTCCCGAAGTTGACACCCGATGGTCATACGAATTAATGGAAACTTTTGGAAATCTTACTGATAAATGCCAGCCTGAAGAAGACCCCGGTTGGGATCGAAAATTTGAAAGATTCTGGAAGTTGACTTCGGGGCCATCTTCACGCAAAATTCAAAATTCCATATTCGTGTGGCCATCGGGTGTCTAATTTCGGGACAGTGTGACACGGGCAT
>NMRB01005553.1:4088-20377 GCA_002633025.1 Notospermus geniculatus
GGGGGGTCGTATACAGGAGGGAGGAACGAGAGAACAATTGCTGGTTTAGCCGAGTTGTCATTTTTTGTAAATCTTTATTATGTTTCCATGGCAACCATTTTTTGAAGATTTTGTCATGATAATATTTTGCCATATCTCTTGATTGCATAGCAGTAGAAATGAGATCTTGCTGTCCACATACATGTTTCTTGATGCGCTCTAAACAGTTATGATAATTAGATGCCCATCAGAGGGCAAGGTCAAGGTCAAAAGTCAAGGTCAACTCAGAACTCAACGAAAATATGCACTCGGCATTTTACCGTAGTTACCATAGCAACACATGAATTATTTTTTAGGCTGCTAAATTGAGGAAATATGCAAGAACTGTTGTATCATCTCCTTCAGAGTTTATTTTTCTGGAGAAAATGGCAAATATATTGATATATAAACAGAGTACCTGCTTTTTCAAGTGAAATATTGAATTTTTATAATCAGTTGGTTTCCATAGTAGCAATATAATCAATTTCTTGCCTGCATAAATATCTGAAAAAAGCAAAGTTAAATGGTGAAATTAGGAAAATTAGCCAGTTTTAGTGACGGAATTTTGTTGCAAGGTTATTGAAGTTAATCTGTAATTTTTATCCTGACTATATACATTTGCAATGTTGGGTTGCCATGGTAACCAATGAGAAAATCGTGCTGACCGAAAAATCTCGAGATGTGACACATGACGAAAGTATAACGAAATAACTGGCTTCCAAACCGACAATTAAATCCAACTGCTGACCTGTTCCCCTGATTTATTTGAATTATGGTATATAATGCTAATCTTGTTCAATCTAATCTTGTGTTGCCATGGTAACAGTTGACGAAAATGCAAACCCCGGAGGAGGTATAGCGGTAATTTTCAGCCCTTTTTGGCAATGATCCTACTGCATGTTCTCTGCCGAAAGAGACGCACGTACAGCATGATTCGGCGGGAACTCCCAATAATGACGTCATCCCCGTTCGAGTGGCGTAATGACGTCATTCCGGCGCACATGACGTTGCCGACGGACGCGACGGCAATCTCGGTGACGTCATGACGTCAATAGGCCTGAACAGCATTGTTATTTTCGTTAATATCTTACTATTTCGAAAACTATAAGTGATATCAAAATTCGGGCTTCGTAAGGACACTTCCCAGCCCCGTCTGCATTTGCATACCAAGTTTGGCGGCGATCCGTTCATTAGTCTCGGAGAAAATCGCGGACAAACAAACAAACAAACTCTTGTCAAATTTTAGTATGATTTTTAACAGTGATATCTATTGGCAATACATTTTAGGGTCTCAAGCCACCCATTTAAAAGTTAGCTGTACATCAGTTTCCAAGCCCACTGTACAATGCTCTGATTTTGGTCCAATGATAAAGTCAGTACCCAAAATTCAAACGGCTGTATCTTTCAAACGCACCATTTGCAGAACTTAAGAAATGGGTTTTTGTGGTCAGTGGGATAGAACCTAACCTATAAACCCCAAAAGGTTTTTGTACTTGTACTTGAGATGTGCGTTAAATCTTTGTCAGCTCCTGGGTCCATATTCATAAAACTACTTAAGTTTAAGTGTGATACTTATCCTTTGTTGAACACAAAAGATAAGTATCACACTTTGACTTATAGTGCGTCACCATAAATTATCGCTGGATCCGTCATCTCCTCGAAATGTGCATTGTACACGAAGGATTTTCATTTTTTTTCCTGTTGTTGCCAAAAGTTATGTGTCAAAACACTTCAGCAATTTATTTCACCAAGAAATGTAGGCCTTTTAGGCCATCGCAGGTGAGAAAGTGCAGTTTGAATGGGGAAACCCGGGATTATCGATCGTCGGCCGTGACGGCCAAATTGAGGTCAACATGGCGGATGTATCCTTGGCGACGGAGAATATGTCGGAATTCGGCAATGTCGCTCGACAAGCACAAGCCCCAAAAATATTTTCCTTCCGTGATAGGAAAGGGTTTTAGGTGGTTATATTGCTCACACATTTATTTTTATAAAATCATCTTCCAAAATATCCACTGACAGCGTCAGCTCATGGCGGCCCAAGTCAAAAGTGTAAACATTGAAATCGCGTTCGCATTTTTCGGCGGCTGCGTCTACGCATTTATCCTGATTACTTGAGTATTATTTTGCGGTATTTCGATGAAATATTTATTCAGGATTATAGACATGTATGGAATATTGTCAGTCAAATGACAAAGGAAGAGGAAATCACTTGAGTTCACAACAAGGCCCTCTGAAATTTCGGCCAAACATGTAAACTTCGGCGATAATTTTACGTCACGGACTATAAGTATGTTTATAAATACGGGCCCTGGACTAATAGGGATAGACTCTGATCTCCTGAAATCAATCTGAACGTCAGAGAACGATTTGTACCACAGGGGCGGATCCAGTAGTCTTGAACGTTAGTTGTGGTGTTGATATTTTTGGTGACTGGGAGAGGGGAATGTGGATGGTAGTCAGCTGCCCTGCATTCAGAGATACTTTAGTGAAAAGTCTCTCTGAATGCAGGGCAGCTGACAGGGATCTGTATACCCAGGATGATCCTGGGTAAAGAAAATGATTACCCAGGATAATCCTGGGTAAACATAAGGTATACCCAGGACGACATTGACCCATTCAGCATTACTGGACGCCACATTTCCCCGAAAACGGCAATGTAGAGGCAGGATTCCGACTTCTAATTGATTGAGGCCGTTTTCATTTCAATTCTCGTTGGTTCCCGATCATCAAGATCGGGAACCATATTGTTTTTGGTCATGGTGTCTGTGTGTGTGTGTCCGTCTGTCACGCCTTCATATCTTATCTCATTGAACAGCTATACAGCTCTGGTAACACATCCTGCCCTAGGTTTGTCAACCTGGGCAATCCAATGAGCTAATCATTTTCAACATCAGATGCCTCCATCATGATGCAATCAACATACCAGACTTGATATTTTGTCCCTCACGCTTTTATATGATGTCATAACTCGGCTCCTTTGGCACCTAGAGCAACAGAAACAAGTTCTACCCTTAGGTTTTCATACCCTAGGAATCGAATGGACTGATTACTTTTGATCTGAGATGTTGGGGTCATGCGTTATCGATATCACAAATTTGATATTTTGAGATAACTTGCCATATTGTCAACTCAGCAACATGAAACAAGTCTTAGTTCATGCCCGCTTATCCAAGGACTGGGCTCTGTTAAAATTCTCACTTCATAATTTGAAATATCTCTGCCTGTGGTAGAGATAGAGGCATGATATCACCCATACTTAGGTTATTGATGATGCCCATTTCGATTATGCAACGACCTTGATGATCAGAGGTCAAGGTCAAGGTCAAACTTGATAATTTGAAATATCTCTGCCTGTGGTAGAGATAGAGGCATGATATCACCTATACTTAGGTTATTGATGATGCCGACTTCGATTATGCAACGACTTCGGTAATCAGAGGTCAAGGTCAAGGTCAAACTTAATTTGAAATATCTCTGTCTGTGGTAGAGGTAGAGGCATGATATCAGACATACTTAGGTTATTGAGAATGCCCATTTCGATTGTGCAGTGACCTTGATGATCATATATGGTGACAGGACAAAACGTACCCGGACAAAAGGTACCACTTGTTCAGGTGCCAATTGTCCGGGTACATTTTGTCCTAGCCTTAAGATATCAAGATCAAGGTCAAGGTCAAATACGGGATGAGTTATTGGCATGAGCCTATGGGCCTCATCGTAATCAATCAGTCAATGTACCCTGATCTCGGTCAGTGTATAGACGAATCCCGAATTGTTTAATTTCGTACTGATCTGCGCATATCCGGTATCGAAAACGAGGCTCTTGTTGCCAAACGATCTGACGGCGACCAAGGCAGACGACGAATTTGATCTGCTGACAAAAGTCGATTTTTCAGAAGATTCCTTCTTTTCTGTAGGAAATGTTCGCGATGTAGGTACCAAATTAATATCAGAGAAACGATAAATACAGAAAATCGTTTGAATTTTGCGCGATTGGCGACATAATTATTCGTTGAAGTTGACTTGTTTCTGATGAACGACTTCGCTTGGGGCGAGTTCAGTCGCTATGTACATCGTCACGTGTATTTAGCCTATGTAGGCCTAGAGGCGGCGTACGTGCTGCTGCTGTCATGATGTGCACACGCCTACGTAAGTAATCCTATCCACCATCAGAAATTTATCTAGGCCTAGGGCCTACACTGTACTGATGTGAATAATAGTATCACGCGGTCACACCAGACAGGTGACAGCTCATTCATCCGCGGCTGAACAGGCTGAAAGGGGCTGTTTCACTTTGAATTCAAGATTGCGATTTGTGATCTGTGGGAAAACTGAAAGAGCTACGATCTTGCAATTTGGGGGGATGATTAATCCGCGGCTGCATGGCTGAACAGGCTGAAATTTTGGCGAAAGAATCCGATGTCCACACACACCCATGCACCGGCACACCGCTACTGCGTTGGCGCTGGGTGTCTGCATGCATGCACACGTGCACTACCGTACCCGGTGGCCTAGCTTAGGTAGGCCTAGGCCCAGGGTACCTACGCCGGTACGGTAGTCCTCGTGTGCCTGGCCTACACGTAGCAGCGTAGGCCTAGGTAGGCCTACCAGGGATGTCAAATTTCAGACTAGGCCTAGTAGTATTACAAAAAAAACAAATTTCATTCAGGCTTTTGCCAAAAGTTTTGGCTGATTTCACAGAATTTTTGGTCATATTTTCCAATACTTTTTCAAATGGAAAACACCAATTTTCAGCTTTTTAAATTGAGTTTCAGACTGTTTTAAAAGATCTGTATTCTGTTGGGAGTGTTGACATCCCTGTCCTGATGCATCACATGCTAGGCCTATATCATGATAGATATGCCTAGGCCTATGTATGCTTCGACGAATCCCTTGCCTACCATTGCATTGATCCCGGGCCTAGGCCTACGGCGTTAGGCCTCGAGGGGCCTACCGGTTGGACCCCTACTCTCATCAGATATGAGTGAGAACATGAGAAGACACTTCACAAGTAGTGTAGGTCTAGTCTAGCAGCCTTAGCATGCTAAGTAGTGTAGCATTGGGTAAATCATCAATCCAATTTTCGGCTGGTGTATAGGCCTAGATAGGCCTAGGCCGATAAAGTATTTTTTGGGTGCCCCCCCCGCTAGCTAGTTAGACCTAGGCCTACAGTCAGACAGTACTGGTAGTGGTATGCCTGGCTGGCTACCCATGATGGCCCTGATTGCCCTTCCTCCTTGGGTTTGGGCTATACATGGAGGGATAAAATAAGACCTCCATGGGCTATCGGCCAACCGGTTCCCATCAGGAATTTGACATGTAAACTGCGAATTAGGCCTCGGCCCTTATTAACTCATTCTTTCCCCCCTTTTTTTACAGATTTGTTGTGTATGTGTTTGTTGGCCTCACTCCCAGTGCAGGATGCTGACCTTGCTTGGACAAGTGTGTCCTAATTTCTTGTGGCATCCCATAATGGCAGTATTTTGGTAAGTGTAGCCATATTAGGAATCAAACCATGTGGCCACAAAGTGATGCTGACGTATATATGATCTTCATGTTTGAGGATGAGCATTGAAGATGATGAGGAATAGTGTAAGAAATGAATGAAAAATGAAATTCTGTCCTAGTTGTTTGTATCTTACTCTTATGTCATTGAGGAAAAATTATTTTATATTCCTTTTTTCAGATATGCTGAATATTGAATGTTTGAAGATGCAGACATGGCAGATGATCAGTAGTTAGTGGAGGAAATGGAATGAAACCGTATGTATGTACAGTACGTAGCATATCCAGACGCCTTGTTCATTGTATCCTATTCTTGTGCCATTGAGAAAAAATTATTTCTTTGAGTATACCATATTTTTTAGATACTCCAACATGGAGAATGTTGAATTGCGTGCACGTACACTCTAAGCCAAAAAGGTTCTTTAGGGGTTCTTTGTGCTACACCAGAGGAACCCCAAAATTCTATATATAGAACCTTCTGTAAAGAACCCGAAAGGGTTCCATATAGAACCTTTCTGTCGCCAAAGAACCCATAAAGGTTCCAGTTAGAACCCTTTTCTGAGGGAAAGGTTCTATCTGGAACCTAGAAAGGTTCTTAAACAATCCGAGGGTTCTTAAATCAGAGGGTTCTCCTGGTGTAGCACCAAAGAACCTTTTCGGCTAAGAGTGTATGAAACTGTCTGACTGTGTATTTTTTTACTTTGATTTTCTAACTTTGTCTTATTTTTTTCAGGTGGTTGTTTGAAGATGTCACTTTTGGTCTCATGGTTTGAACACAAGGTCCAGGCAATGCACTAGTGAGATCTGCTGTGGATTGATTTGAGAGATGCTATATTGTATGCCTCTGTCACCGATGTTGTGAATTGTATTCTGGTTTACTACTATTCTACATGTACAAGCTACAGGCAATGCACTAGTGAGATCTGCTGTGGATTGATTTGAGAGATGCTATATTGTATGCCTCTGTCACCGATGTTGTGAATTGTATTCTGGTTTGCTACTATTCTACATGTACAAGCTACAGGCAATGCACTAGTGAGATCTGCTGTGGATTGATTTGAGAGATGCTATATTGTATGCCTCTTTCACCGATGTTGTGAACTGTATTCTGGTTTGCTACTATTCTACATGTACAAGCTACAGGCAATGCACTAGTGAGATCTGCTGTGGATTGATTTGAGAGATGCTATATTGTATGCCTCTTTCACCGATGTTGTGAATTGTATTCTGGTTTGCTACTATTCTACATGTACAAGCTACAGGCAATGCACTAGTGAGATCTGCTGTGGATTGATTTGAGAGATGCTATATTGTATGCCTCTTTCACCGATGTTGTGAATTGTATTCTGGTTTGCTACTATTCTACATGTACAAGCTACAGGCAATGCACTAGTGAGATCTGCTGTGGATTGATTTGAGAGATGCTATATTGTATGCCTCTTTCACCGATGTTGTGAATTGTATTCTGGTTTGCTACTATTCTACATGTACAAGCTACAGGCAATGCACTAGTGAGATCTGCTGTGGATTGATTTGAGAGATGCTATATTGTATGCCTCTTTCACCGATGTTGTGAATTGTATTCTGGTTTGCTACTATTCTACATGTACAAGCTACAGGCAATGCACTAGTGAGATCTGCTGTGGATTGATTTGAGAGATGCTATATTGTATGCCTCTTTCACCGATGTTGTGAATTGTATTCTGGTTTGCTACTATTCTACATGTACAAGCTACAGGCAATGCACTAGTGAGATCTGCTGTGGATTGATTTGAGAGATGCTATATTGTATGCCTCTTTCACCGATGTTGTGAATTGTATTCTGGTTTGCTACTATTCTACATGTACAAGCTACAGGCAATGCACTAGTGAGATCTGCTGTGGATTGATTTGAGAGATGCTATATTGTATGCCTCTTTCACCGATGTTGTGAATTGTATTCTGGTTTGCTACTATTCTACATGTACAAGCTACAGGCAATGCACTAGTGAGATCTGCTGTGGATTGATTTGAGAGATGCTATATTGTATGCCTCTTTCACCGATGTTGTGAATTGTATTCTGGTTTGCTACTATTCTACATGTACAAGCTACAGGCAATGCACTAGTGAGATCTGCTGTGGATTGATTTGAGAGATGCTATATTGTATGCCTCTTTCACCGATGTTGTGAATTGTATTCTGGTTTGCTACTATTCTACATGTACAAGCTACAGGCAATGCACTAGTGAGATCTGCTGTGGATTGATTTGAGAGATGCTATATTGTATGCCTCTTTCACCGATGTTGTGAATTGTATTCTGGTTTGCTACTATTCTACATGTACAAGCTACAGGCAATGCACTAGTGAGATCTGCTGTGGATTGATTTGAGAGATGCTATATTGTATGCCTCTTTCACCGATGTTGTGAATTGTATTCTGGTTTGCTACTATTCTACATGTACAAGCTACAGGCAATGCACTAGTGAGATCTGCTGTGGATTGATTTGAGAGATGCTATATTGTATGCCTCTTTCACCGATGTTGTGAATTGTATTCTGGTTTGCTACTATTCTACATGTACAAGCTACAGGCAATGCACTAGTGAGATCTGCTGTGGATTGATTTGAGAGATGCTATATTGTATGCCTCTTTCACCGATGTTGTGAATTGTATTCTGGTTTGCTACTATTCTACATGTACAAGCTACAGGCAATGCACTAGTGAGATCTGCTGTGGATTGATTTGAGAGATGCTATATTGTATGCCTCTTTCACCGATGTTGTGAATTGTATTCTGGTTTGCTACTATTCTACATGTACAAGCTACAGGCAATGCACTAGTGAGATCTGCTGTGGATTGATTTGAGAGATGCTATATTGTATGCCTCTTTCACCGATGTTGTGAATTGTATTCTGGTTTGCTACTATTCTACATGTACAAGCTACAGGCAATGCACTAGTGAGATCTGCTGTGGATTGATTTGAGAGATGCTATATTGTATGCCTCTTTCACCGATGTTGTGAATTGTATTCTGGTTTGCTACTATTCTACATGTACAAGCTACAGGCAATGCACTAGTGAGATCTGCTGTGGATTGATTTGAGAGATGCTATATTGTATGCCTCTTTCACCGATGTTGTGAATTGTATTCTGGTTTGCTACTATTCTACATGTACAAGCTACAGGCAATGCACTAGTGAGATCTGCTGTGGATTGATTTGAGAGATGCTATATTGTATGCCTCTTTCACCGATGTTGTGAATTGTATTCTGGTTTGCTACTATTCTACATGTACAAGCTACAGGCAATGCACTAGTGAGATCTGCTGTGGATTGATTTGAGAGATGCTATATTGTATGCCTCTTTCACCGATGTTGTGAATTGTATTCTGGTTTGCTACTATTCTACATGTACAAGCTACAGGCAATGCACTAGTGAGATCTGCTGTGGATTGATTTGAGAGATGCTATATTGTATGCCTCTTTCACCGATGTTGTGAATTGTATTCTGGTTTGCTACTATTCTACATGTACAAGCTACAGGCAATGCACTAGTGAGATCTGCTGTGGATTGATTTGAGAGATGCTATATTGTATGCCTCTTTCACCGATGTTGTGAATTGTATTCTGGTTTGCTACTATTCTACATGTACAAGCTACAGGCAATGCACTAGTGAGATCTGCTGTGGATTGATTTGAGAGATGCTATATTGTATGCCTCTTTCACCGATGTTGTGAATTGTATTCTGGTTTGCTACTATTCTACATGTACAAGCTACAGGCAATGCACTAGTGAGATCTGCTGTGGATTGATTTGAGAGATGCTATATTGTATGCCTCTTTCACCGATGTTGTGAATTGTATTCTGGTTTGCTACTATTCTACATGTACAAGCTACAGGCAATGCACTAGTGAGATCTGCTGTGGATTGATTTGAGAGATGCTATATTGTATGCCTCTTTCACCGATGTTGTGAATTGTATTCTGGTTTGCTACTATTCTACATGTACAAGCTACAGGCAATGCACTAGTGAGATCTGCTGTGGATTGATTTGAGAGATGCTATATTGTATGCCTCTTTCACCGATGTTGTGAATTGTATTCTGGTTTGCTACTATTCTACATGTACAAGCTACAGGCAATGCACTAGTGAGATCTGCTGTGGATTGATTTGAGAGATGCTATATTGTATGCCTCTTTCACCGATGTTGTGAATTGTATTCTGGTTTGCTACTATTCTACATGTACAAGCTACAGGCAATGCACTAGTGAGATCTGCTGTGGATTGATTTGAGAGATGCTATATTGTATGCCTCTTTCACCGATGTTGTGAATTGTATTCTGGTTTGCTACTATTCTACATGTACAAGCTACAGGCAATGCACTAGTGAGATCTGCTGTGGATTGATTTGAGAGATGCTATATTGTATGCCTCTTTCACCGATGTTGTGAATTGTATTCTGGTTTGCTACTATTCTACATGTACAAGCTACAGGCAATGCACTAGTGAGATCTGCTGTGGATTGATTTGAGAGATGCTATATTGTATGCCTCTTTCACCGATGTTGTGAATTGTATTCTGGTTTGCTACTATTCTACATGTACAAGCTACAGGCAATGCACTAGTGAGATCTGCTGTGGATTGATTTGAGAGATGCTATATTGTATGCCTCTTTCACCGATGTTGTGAATTGTATTCTGGTTTGCTACTATTCTACATGTACAAGCTACAGGCAATGCACTAGTGAGATCTGCTGTGGATTGATTTGAGAGATGCTATATTGTATGCCTCTTTCACCGATGTTGTGAATTGTATTCTGGTTTGCTACTATTCTACATGTACAAGCTACAGGCAATGCACTAGTGAGATCTGCTGTGGATTGATTTGAGAGATGCTATATTGTATGCCTCTTTCACCGATGTTGTGAATTGTATTCTGGTTTGCTACTATTCTACATGTACAAGCTACAGGCAATGCACTAGTGAGATCTGCTGTGGATTGATTTGAGAGATGCTATATTGTATGCCTCTTTCACCGATGTTGTGAATTGTATTCTGGTTTGCTACTATTCTACATGTACAAGCTACAGGCAATGCACTAGTGAGATCTGCTGTGGATTGATTTGAGAGATGCTATATTGTATGCCTCTTTCACCGATGTTGTGAATTGTATTCTGGTTTGCTACTATTCTACATGTACAAGCTACAGGCAATGCACTAGTGAGATCTGCTGTGGATTGATTTGAGAGATGCTATATTGTATGCCTCTTTCACCGATGTTGTGAATTGTATTCTGGTTTGCTACTATTCTACATGTACAAGCTACAGGCAATGCACTAGTGAGATCTGCTGTGGATTGATTTGAGAGATGCTATATTGTATGCCTCTTTCACCGATGTTGTGAATTGTATTCTGGTTTGCTACTATTCTACATGTACAAGCTACAGGCAATGCACTAGTGAGATCTGCTGTGGATTGATTTGAGAGATGCTATATTGTATGCCTCTTTCACCGATGTTGTGAATTGTATTCTGGTTTGCTACTATTCTACATGTACAAGCTACAGGCAATGCACTAGTGAGATCTGCTGTGGATTGATTTGAGAGATGCTATATTGTATGCCTCTTTCACCGATGTTGTGAATTGTATTCTGGTTTGCTACTATTCTACATGTACAAGCTACAGGCAATGCACTAGTGAGATCTGCTGTGGATTGATTTGAGAGATGCTATATTGTATGCCTCTTTCACCGATGTTGTGAATTGTATTCTGGTTTGCTACTATTCTACATGTACAAGCTACAGGCAATGCACTAGTGAGATCTGCTGTGGATTGATTTGAGAGATGCTATATTGTATGCCTCTTTCACCGATGTTGTGAATTGTATTCTGGTTTGCTACTATTCTACATGTACAAGCTACAGGCAATGCACTAGTGAGATCTGCTGTGGATTGATTTGAGAGATGCTATATTGTATGCCTCTTTCACCGATGTTGTGAATTGTATTCTGGTTTGCTACTATTCTACATGTACAAGCTACAGGCAATGCACTAGTGAGATCTGCTGTGGATTGATTTGAGAGATGCTATATTGTATGCCTCTTTCACCGATGTTGTGAATTGTATTCTGGTTTGCTACTATTCTACATGTACAAGCTACAGGCAATGCACTAGTGAGATCTGCTGTGGATTGATTTGAGAGATGCTATATTGTATGCCTCTTTCACCGATGTTGTGAATTGTATTCTGGTTTGCTACTATTCTACATGTACAAGCTACAGGCAATGCACTAGTGAGATCTGCTGTGGATTGATTTGAGAGATGCTATATTGTATGCCTCTTTCACCGATGTTGTGAATTGTATTCTGGTTTGCTACTATTCTACATGTACAAGCTACAGGCAATGCACTAGTGAGATCTGCTGTGGATTGATTTGAGAGATGCTATATTGTATGCCTCTTTCACCGATGTTGTGAATTGTATTCTGGTTTGCTACTATTCTACATGTACAAGCTACAGGCAATGCACTAGTGAGATCTGCTGTGGATTGATTTGAGAGATGCTATATTGTATGCCTCTTTCACCGATGTTGTGAATTGTATTCTGGTTTGCTACTATTCTACATGTACAAGCTACAGGCAATGCACTAGTGAGATCTGCTGTGGATTGATTTGAGAGATGCTATATTGTATGCCTCTTTCACCGATGTTGTGAATTGTATTCTGGTTTGCTACTATTCTACATGTACAAGCTACAGGCAATGCACTAGTGAGATCTGCTGTGGATTGATTTGAGAGATGCTATATTGTATGCCTCTTTCACCGATGTTGTGAATTGTATTCTGGTTTGCTACTATTCTACATGTACAAGCTACAGGCAATGCACTAGTGAGATCTGCTGTGGATTGATTTGAGAGATGCTATATTGTATGCCTCTTTCACCGATGTTGTGAATTGTATTCTGGTTTGCTACTATTCTACATGTACAAGCTACAGGCAATGCACTAGTGAGATCTGCTGTGGATTGATTTGAGAGATGCTATATTGTATGCCTCTTTCACCGATGTTGTGAATTGTATTCTGGTTTGCTACTATTCTACATGTACAAGCTACAGGCAATGCACTAGTGAGATCTGCTGTGGATTGATTTGAGAGATGCTATATTGTATGCCTCTTTCACCGATGTTGTGAATTGTATTCTGGTTTGCTACTATTCTACATGTACAAGCTACAGGCAATGCACTAGTGAGATCTGCTGTGGATTGATTTGAGAGATGCTATATTGTATGCCTCTTTCACCGATGTTGTGAATTGTATTCTGGTTTGCTACTATTCTACATGTACAAGCTACAGGCAATGCACTAGTGAGATCTGCTGTGGATTGATTTGAGAGATGCTATATTGTATGCCTCTTTCACCGATGTTGTGAATTGTATTCTGGTTTGCTACTATTCTACATGTACAAGCTACAGGCAATGCACTAGTGAGATCTGCTGTGGATTGATTTGAGAGATGCTATATTGTATGCCTCTTTCACCGATGTTGTGAATTGTATTCTGGTTTGCTACTATTCTACATGTACAAGCTACAGGCAATGCACTAGTGAGATCTGCTGTGGATTGATTTGAGAGATGCTATATTGTATGCCTCTTTCACCGATGTTGTGAATTGTATTCTGGTTTGCTACTATTCTACATGTACAAGCTACAGGCAATGCACTAGTGAGATCTGCTGTGGATTGATTTGAGAGATGCTATATTGTATGCCTCTTTCACCGATGTTGTGAATTGTATTCTGGTTTGCTACTATTCTACATGTACAAGCTACAGGCAATGCACTAGTGAGATCTGCTGTGGATTGATTTGAGAGATGCTATATTGTATGCCTCTTTCACCGATGTTGTGAATTGTATTCTGGTTTGCTACTATTCTACATGTACAAGCTACAGGCAATGCACTAGTGAGATCTGCTGTGGATTGATTTGAGAGATGCTATATTGTATGCCTCTTTCACCGATGTTGTGAATTGTATTCTGGTTTGCTACTATTCTACATGTACAAGCTACAGGCAATGCACTAGTGAGATCTGCTGTGGATTGATTTGAGAGATGCTATATTGTATGCCTCTTTCACCGATGTTGTGAATTGTATTCTGGTTTGCTACTATTCTACATGTACAAGCTACAGGCAATGCACTAGTGAGATCTGCTGTGGATTGATTTGAGAGATGCTATATTGTATGCCTCTTTCACCGATGTTGTGAATTGTATTCTGGTTTGCTACTATTCTACATGTACAAGCTACAGGCAATGCACTAGTGAGATCTGCTGTGGATTGATTTGAGAGATGCTATATTGTATGCCTCTTTCACCGATGTTGTGAATTGTATTCTGGTTTGCTACTATTCTACATGTACAAGCTACAGGCAATGCACTAGTGAGATCTGCTG
Source organism: Notospermus geniculatus (assembly GCA_002633025.1). Classification (NCBI taxonomy): domain Eukaryota; kingdom Metazoa; phylum Nemertea; class Pilidiophora; order Heteronemertea; family Lineidae; genus Notospermus; species Notospermus geniculatus. Next base: position 18,041 of record NMRB01005553.1, read on the forward strand.
TGGATTGATTTGAGAGATGCTATATTGTATGCCTCTTTCACCGATGTTGTGAATTGTATTCTGGTTTGCTACTATTCTACATGTACAAGCTACAGGCAATGCACTAGTGAGATCTGCTGTGGATTGATTTGAGAGATGCTATATTGTATGCCTCTTTCACCGATGTTGTGAATTGTATTCTGGTTTGCTACTATTCTACATGTACAAGCTACAGGCAATGCACTAGTGAGATCTGCTGTGGATTGATTTGAGAGATGCTATATTGTATGCCTCTTTCACCGATGTTGTGAATTGTATTCTGGTTTGCTACTATTCTACATGTACAAGCTACAGGCAATGCACTAGTGAGATCTGCTGTGGATTGATTTGAGAGATGCTATATTGTATGCCTCTTTCACCGATGTTGTGAATTGTATTCTGGTTTGCTACTATTCTACATGTACAAGCTACAGGCAATGCACTAGTGAGATCTGCTGTGGATTGATTTGAGAGATGCTATATTGTATGCCTCTTTCACCGATGTTGTGAATTGTATTCTGGTTTGCTACTATTCTACATGTACAAGCTACAGGCAATGCACTAGTGAGATCTGCTGTGGATTGATTTGAGAGATGCTATATTGTATGCCTCTTTCACCGATGTTGTGAATTGTATTCTGGTTTGCTACTATTCTACATGTACAAGCTACAGGCAATGCACTAGTGAGATCTGCTGTGGATTGATTTGAGAGATGCTATATTGTATGCCTCTTTCACCGATGTTGTGAATTGTATTCTGGTTTGCTACTATTCTACATGTACAAGCTACAGGCAATGCACTAGTGAGATCTGCTGTGGATTGATTTGAGAGATGCTATATTGTATGCCTCTTTCACCGATGTTGTGAATTGTATTCTGGTTTGCTACTATTCTACATGTACAAGCTACAGGCAATGCACTAGTGAGATCTGCTGTNAGCATCTGAATTATGAATGCTTACTTTGACCCCTGTAAAAGCACATTTTTGCTATTTACGCCCAAACCAGCGAATGGATTGACCCAATATTTTGTGTGCTTTTGTCTCTCACCAAGGGGTAACTTCACACCAAATTTCATTAAAATCCGTCGACCCCGGGTTATCACCTTCTGCATGGTCTATTCGTGCACGTACACTTAAGTAGTTTTATGAATACGGGGCCACGGGTTAGGATTCAGAGTGGACGACATTCACCCCTTCAGCGCTACTATGTGGGGTCAGTTACTTGCAGTACATCTGAAAAAGAAGGGAAATAATTTCCCACCTTGTTTAACACCATTGGATACATCGAAACAATTTGAGTGATGCCCATTCCGTCGTACTCTCATTTTTTGGTTCATGTACAGGAATCAGGGACGGATCCAGGATTTCGGGAAAGAGGGGGCGCACTGTGCTAAAAACATTGAAATCTGCGGTGAATTTCAATGATTTGCTCCAAATTTCAGAATTTCACGGTCGATTTTAAAGATTTTTTGGCCAAAGGGGGGGGGCGTGCGGCGGGTGCGCCCCCCCCCTTGGATCCGCGCCTGGGAATGCAATGATTCTTGCCATCATAGGACAAATCCCCTTACTCAGTAAAACGTCTATTGGTGCACTCCAACTAGAAATGTACGCCTATAATGATGAATATGAACCTATTTTTATCTCTTGGTGGTGGCCAGCAAATGCAATCCATACAGTATTTACCACCGACTTGTGCACATTTCCAAGCTTGGCACTTTGCCCATGTTGAAGTTAAGGTGAATTATACTTTACTGACCCAAAAGACAAAGATTCGACCAGTACATGATACATGATATAAACTACAAAGTAGAATCCTACAATCGTAGAATCAATAATGTTCTCAGATCAAAAAACAAATGGACAAAAGAAGTCTTTATTTCGATTCATTCGTTATTGATTTTCAATAGCTTACATTGTAAACGGCTCGTTTTCTGCAGTACAAAGGTATGAAGAACTAATTCGAAGACTCATGATCCAGAACCACTTGAACTGTTGAATCCAATCAATATAGCTAAGGTTACACCTGTTGAAAATACCCGTGTTTTTCCAGACCCGTGTGCACGAAAATCCCGGCGAGAGGTCGCACTACTACATTGTAGTTAAGTAGCCCGGCGACAGTCGCGCTGTCAATCTGAACGTCAGAGAACGATTCGTGCCAACATCGTATCTCTGATGTATATCGGACAGCGCCATATTGCTCCGGGATCTACTTCTTCGGTCATGCTCGCCAAGACTGTTCAAATCTATCGATCTGAATGATCAAAGTTACCAATTAGGGATTGTGAGTGTTGCTACACATAGAAAAATGAGTTGAAGCAT